>WYDF02066522.1:0-11579 GCA_009867245.2 Adranes taylori
GGCTCAAATAACATTAAATCTTGATATGAGAACATAATAAAATCACATTCGGGTCCATTGGACCCGCTCGGTAGACAAAGGGATACAAACTTTAAACAAACACCGATCATATATTTTCCAATAATAAGTTTAATTTAATTCAATACAAGTGTATTTATTACTTTTACGTTTTTTAAGTAATTTATTACTTGAGACGCAAAATAATTTTTAAATGCTCTAATATTAGAAACGTATAGTTTGAAACGTACTTGCATTTAAAAAAGGCATCCGCTACGTAAACAGGCTATTATTTTTGTTTTTCAAATTAGAAAATATAAATACGTTCAGTTTTATTTGTAATAAAAATAAACTCCATACTCATAGATGCGGTTACGTAAAACATTTATGAATACTAGCGAGTGTTTTACAAATATTTTGACGACATTTGTAATATAATAATTTTGAATTTAAAATAGCATATCGCTTTGACACATATACAAGTTCATATATATATATATATATGAATGTCACATTTTTTTTGACTTTGTTTTCAAATTTCATGGTTAATTGCCAAAACTTTTATGGAAAGCGACACAACATAATGACTTATTATAGACATCAGTATTGTTTTGTAACAGCGCAAATTTAAACGAGACTAAATATAGAGAATAACCATTTGCTGGATTTATTTGTGCAAAATAAAAATTTTTATATTCGAAAACATTTCAATCTCAAATCCCTTGTTCAATAATTTCGTGTAAAATTGAAGATTTTATATCTTTTGGTGACAACCGTTTTGGTTTTTAATCTCATTGACTTATCTATTATAAGGTAAGACATAATAAGTTAAGGGATTGCTCTATTACCCGCCCCTCTATAAAGCGGATTAACGGTGTTAAAATTTATAATACAAATCTATAATTAAAATAATTTAAATATAAATTTCTAGATAATTAGCGAGCTATGCTTAAATTCTTATCAATTCAAAATCGATCATCCAATAATTTTCATCAATGACTTTATATAACTCCCAATTTATTACTCACTAATTAATTACCCCGAGCATGAGCCAACGAAACTATAAAGTAATCAATTTATAACTTAACCTCACCACACGACCCTTATTAAAACACCAATTTATTTTAGATTATCCCCTTCTGTAGTCTTCCCTATTGCCCTTAGGCTCGCTCTATAAAAGTGTTTCTAATAATAATACTATTGCCCGAATCTTGTGCGCCATGTATTTTGTGACCACTGAAGTGCACCGATAATTACACTCTCCTAGTAAAAATAACCTGCTCTTACGATAGTTCCGTCCCACCCCATATTTTAAACCCAAACATAAGCTTAATAATATTTTTAACAGTTTAATCTGATGAAATAATTACAAAATCAGAATGGTGAATATGATTTGAATGAATTTTCATATAACAAAATTTACAAGAATATCTTTCATATGTTTACAACACTACGTAATCCAGATAATATTCAGCAACCTCCAAACCCTATAATTGCTATCAGTTTAAATTCAGTTTAAATGCTATCAATTTTAAATTCAAATGGGCAAGGTAACTATGACAAAATAACTACGTGAGTAAAATAACCAACCAATGAGTAAAATAACTATTCCTTACATCCACACACACACATATGTCAACCGCCAAATCCGAATTTACAATTTAATAATCAACTTAGACCCAAAAGAATTTATCAAAAATATCAAATACCAAAATATCATCTACAAAAAGATATCTAATTCCTCTTATCAACTCGATGATCACAATGTTCTACATCCTGACAGCTGTCACGCCCAACGGAACAAAGTGACTTGTGACTCTGGCAACTAAAATCCATTTTGTCCCTTGTTCCCCATACCATAAAATCCACGATGTAATCTATCTTCCAAGTTCGACGTGTCCACCACCACTTCTCCAAGCGGGGAAATATCCAAACAAAAAGTACAATCCAAGGGTACAAAAAGTATAGTCCAAAAAGTGTACGCCAAAAAAAAACCCAACTAAATAAATAGTTGATGTTTCCTGTTGCTGCTCTGGTGTTATTGAATTCCAGTACCGGAAGAAATTTTTGACTCCGACCTAGGCGAAATCACTATGCGCCAAATCCAAAAATCAATGGCCTTCAAAACTCTAATTCAAAAGAAAAACCAACTCCCAAATGTGGTACACACACCGTTGTGCTCTAACAATCCGCAAAAATGAATTGGGATAACTTTACCCCAAAATTTGCGCTTATCAAGAGCAAGTTTCTAACCCAATTACTGACATTCAAGAGCTAGCAAAAATGACTGCTGTTCGTTATAGGTGCGAAGTCACAACTCACAAGTCCGCCTTTCTCGATCAATCATCTCGAAAATTCTCTCCCTACTGCGTATGCTCTACTCTACTACGCTTATCTTTCAGAAAATTTATCCATCATAATTGTCCAAAAACAGAAACCCTCCACAAACTCCACAGGTTGACTAAAACAATCAGTCAAAAATTCCAAATGCTTATTCGCCTGATTTTTATCCATTTCTAAAGTTAATATACTTGAAATTTGAAAACGCCGGTGACGCACACCTCGTTTGAAAAATACACCGCCACCTCCAATTGAAAACTATTGACAGAAAATAACAAAATAACGCCATTTATTGCAAGATACAATTAATGTTATATCTAGTCTTTAAGGTAATTACTTAAAATTACTAAATATTATGAGACTTAATAAGTTTGCCACAATACAAAAAAATCCTTACCCTCCCAATTGAGTGAAATACAAATTGAATAGACTTAAATAATCTAATAATAATAAAAATGATCGAAAATACACCATCTATGGTAAAAATATTGAATTAAGATTAACTGTCAAAAATAAACTAAACCTTTGTCCATACGCTAAGAAAAGTAACGCAAAGTAAGGTCTGGTCCAGCGGTATCACAAATAAAACGTTACACATTTACAAAAGATTCTTCTTGGTAACCTGAAATATTCTTGGTGTGTCTGTTGACAGAATTGAGCTTTATTGTTCTTACTTTTTTTGAGAAGCTACACTTTTCAAATAGTATTGAATAGCACGTTCACAGTTTTCTTTACATTGTTTCATGATAACAAGCTGCTATTTTATAAAAAGTAGCCATTCCATGCACAACTTTTTATATCATATCCCCATATGTTAAATCTATCCTCGGTTGTCATTCTCTTTAGTCCATTGGTTGTAGATGGATTTAACGGTCCGACTCATCTCCATTTTTATTCGACTGAATGTCAGCTAATACATGGTCCTAGGGAAGAGTACTGTTACCAATTCAAAATGCCTTTAGGGAGAATTTTGATTTGCGTTTTGTTGTTTCCCTACACTTACGGGTTTCAATTGACTACTTAAAAAAATGTTAACAAATGCTTCGAAGGACCGTAATGATTTATTAATAAAAAATTAACAATTTAATTTTATATTAAATAACTGATATAATAAAATTGTTGTAATAACATTGAAAGCGTTCTGTTCCCGTTGGATGCTAAAAGGCCACTACTTTATGATATTCTTTCCAAAAACACGAATTACTCAATTTGTTTCGGAGCACCATAACTGTCTATACTATTTTCGACTTTCTATTGCATTCTTACTTTTAGTTATTGTTTACTTGAAGAAAGGATTTTCAATTGACTGGTTAGAAAAACAATTGTTTTGATATATTGCTTAACATTTGGTTTATGGACTGACATTAATTATTGTTTTTTTCTTTTCTTTTATGTTCGTAGAATTTTGAAGTATTTATAATTAAACAACACCATATTGTGGGTGGTGAGTCTTGTTAGAATGTAAAAGGCTCTACACCGAATTTTTACGCAGTAAATCACTTTCCAACACCTTTTCTCGATACTTAGTTGCATTTACCGTTATGCTACGGTCGACGAAAACCAGCGGATTTGGCGGACACTTCGACCCCTACCATGACGTTTGCAGGTTTTACGATCTGCTCGCGACACGAATGTTCAAATTATCGCTTGACTTCCCTTTAACCAAACGCGATCGTTTTGTTTGTTTATCATTGCTTGAATGGTGAAAGTTTTTTCATTCGAAAGAATGATGCTCCTTTACTCTTTCTCCTTTACTCTTTCTAGCCTCTGATTACGTTGTCGTTCATCAAGATGGCGAACTTTTTGCATCTTGTATGCCCTCTTTGCATCACACTATAGTCCAACAGAATCAAGTGATAAGTTAAGAAGAGATTTAATATTCAAAGATTATTAAGAGAAATTTTATATAAATTAGTCCTATAAATTTTATAAACATTCCAGAACTGTATTTGTGAAAGTTAAATATAATTTGATGTACTTGCTCCTGTATTCCTTTTAATCAAGAAAACTACTCTTATTCAAACAGGATCAAGTACTAACGCATACGAGTAAATCTCTATCTTTTATGGATTTTGAAGAGTTCATCTTTCAGTACGTGTCGAACGCTTCAATCGGAAATTTGCAGTTTTTTGCTATTTGAGTTACACTGCGTCGTGCATTTTGTTCAATTTGGATCTTCACTTTTCGCACAATTTCTTTGGTTGTTGCCAATTTTTTTGAGTGGATCGTTTGTTCACATTTCAATACCATTATCGAAAAAATGAAAATGATGAACATTAAGATTTTGCGTGTTTCCCACAATTAAATGAAATGTCATTTTTCAAATTTTCAACGCGCTGTCATTTATAGTTTAACAGATACATCGACTTTGAAGTTGTTAACAGAACTTTGTACACAAAGATTTCCCCGTTAATCTTAGCATTCCGAGTAAATTTACTTCTTGTGGACACAATCTTGTGTGGGTATCTATATAATTACCAGGTGTCTTATTTATGACAGTTTTTTATGGATTCTCCAATTTAAAATTATGACAGTTTTTTACTGATAAGAACTTCCAGGTTAATTTGCTCCATAGTTTCAAATCCGCAACTTTGTGGATAGAAATCCCCAACTTTGTGGATTTCTATGTATAGAAATCCCCAACTTTGTGGAGTTCTATACGAATGGATCCATTAAACTCAAGTCTAATTCAGCAGCTGTAGGAATATATTGTCGGGATCCTCGTATCGATTTATCGATTAATCTTCCAGATTTTTGTAATGTTTTTAAGGCGAAAGCTTTTGGGATTTTAAAGTGCATAGACTGATTGTTTTATTTTTCTATGTATGTCCTTAAATGTCTGGATAAGTTGTCTGGATAAATGTCTGGATGCTCTCCTTACAGCTGTAGCTGTAAGGAGAGCCGTGATGTCCGTGAGAATCTTTTGAAAGCGGTCAGGTCCAATATTAATATTCAGTTATTTTGGATTCCTTTAATTCTAACATATGGGTCAATGAAAAGGTAGTTAGATTAGCTAAGCTTGGCTATCAAAATTCGGTGGTCAAATTAATGATTGTATTTTTTTCCCCGATATATTTGTTCCCTAGTTGAAATCCTATCTTTTTCACGGTTATCAGGAAAGATGGTCAGGGCCTTCAGAAAAAAACTATGTAGGATAATTTACAATATACATGGTTTATCACCCTAGGTATTACCAATCGGGGGACTATTTCATTTGTTTGCCGATTAAAAAACGCTCATGGTATGTACTCTTCTCATCAATTTAGGGAACTATTAAATCTGATACCACAAGTTGATATCATTTGAAACCGAATCAAGAGGGCTATCAAAATGAAAAAAATATGTCGAGTTTAAATTGGGGATGCGTTTAGCTGCCCAACGTGACGGGAATGAGATAATCCTTTTAAAGGGATGCGTAGCGATTCACTTCTACTCTACGGGATCCTTACGTACAACACAATAAAATACTAGACTCATTGGTAGGGTTACAAATACTGTTCTTATTAAATTCTACTAGATGAAACATAAATTTAACTAAACTCTGCGCAAACGTATCAACAATGAATCGTCTCTCTTACTCAAGGCAATTGAATAAAAGAAATGCATAAACTTAACGAAATGTATTGAGAATGATTTAAGAAATGCGTACATGCAAATATAATTATAATTCGTACATACAAAATATATAATGCCTCAACAACATATAAAACAAAATAATATTTGAATTCTATAATAAACAATAGATTAATAAACATGGCACTCAAGTTCCTCAAATAGATTCCCATATTATTTATAAAATTATTCTACTTACAGTTTTGTCATTCCTACCATCACAAACTTATTTTATAATTACGCACTGTTACCTTAATAATTCATTTCACTTTATTTTAATATATCTCAATAAATAAATTTCTTGTCTAATAAATTTAATTTATTTTATTCAAAGAATTCTTTAAAAAAATATGTAATGGTTATGCAACACTGTACTATACTATGCCCCATAGCTAACAACCGATACTTATTTCACAATTTCATTTATTCATGATTTTATTTGGAATTAATTATGATTTTATTTAATTTATGATTTTATTTTCAAGACACTGAGTGACAAGGATTCATTATGCATTTTAAAATTTCTTATTACTGACTATCCATTCCAGTGGGTGCTGTGGGGCTTTTATTAATTTCTTTGACTGGCTAATTTCCTACGAAAATTACGATCAGTACTTCTCACTATTTTCTCTAGTAAATTGCTATTATTTAATGTATTCTCACGTATTACCTAGCTCTCTACTCTACTAATTACTTTCGGCCATGATGGATTAATGTCTAATCCGATCTGCTTTCTTCGTTCATTCCTACACAGTGGTATACGCTAAGCTTTCACTAACTACTGATTGATTTCCAATCAGATCTATTTAGTCACACATACACTGACGACGGCGGCACCCCATTCACCTAATACGCTTGCTACATGGGCTAAATATGTGTAAGAGCATCTGTTTAAGATTTAATTAAATACAATAGGGTTTAATCAACGATTAATGATTATTTCTACATTTTATATGTAAAACTTATTTATGGTAAAACCACCCGTAGCTGAGAGCCTCTTTTTGTCCAACTGTTTGTGTATTAAACAAACTTTCACAAAATCTAGTCATCCTGAATTATTTACAGGTACGAGGACAATTTGTCTCGTGACAATATATAGGGTGTAACTAAAAAGTTTTCAAATCTTTATTGCTCAAAATTGGTTAAGTATATTCAATTATTCCAACTGGCAAAATAGAGGTTTTATCTGTGTCCTATATGTTCTCCCAGTTTTATTTTCGAAACTGTAATGCAAACCAGTTTATTTAAAATAAAATCTAACTTTTTCTAAGTCAAATTGCTTCTAAATTATCGTTCACGTTTTAGACACTTTGGATCGCTTGACAGTTAAAGAATCTTTCGTTACAAAATTTAAAAAAAAAGTTGTGGAGCCTTTTTCGAGAAAATTGGCCGCAAAGTTTACAAAACTAAAAACTCCCTGTACATTATAAACTATTCCTTTTACAAAAAATTCTTAAATCACTATTTAATAGTTTATTTGGGCCTTTTATTAGTTCCGAGGATGTCGCAAAATAAACGTCTCTACTTTATACTTGGCAACGTCGCATTCTGTTACAAATATTTCAATCGCATAAACACAGCTGTGTGCTCTGTAGCTAGCTATATGTGTTTGGTCTACTACGAATATGATACGTTACAGATGCATCAAATAATAGACTCACAAAAGACATCGAATTGCATTCAAATTTGATTCAGCCATGGATTTGAAAATAAATCTATAAATTGAAATTAGCTTGAATTTTGATAAGCACAAATTGCACATTACGTAGCCAAAAGGCGGTGAAATTGTTGAAAAGAGTATTAAGATGTTTCAATATAGGTGACGAATTCACATTATACTATTAACAAATGTAATCAATAAGGGAGATACATGAACCCTGTGTAGCACCGTTAGTGACTATTCCAACTAAAATACCATCAACAACTTTTGGAGTGTAAAATTGTCTGAAAATATTAGAGGCGTCTCTTATGCGCATTTTGGATGATTTCCACTCATATGAAGCGCAATCTGAACAATCATTGTCAATGTTTGAAATAAATGTAAATAATATACGATTAATGCAATACATGTAGGACAAATTTGTTTCTAAAAATAATAATTTTATCAATAGTTTGAGTGACTAAGATGCAATTAACTAAAAATATTTTTTTCTAGAAATACATATTTTTAATTGCACTCATAATAATTTAATTTCAATATTTATTGTACAATCTACAAATCTTAGAACTTGTTCAATGAAAACATACGTCGCTGCTTTGTTTTATTTTAGAAAACGGAAGTAAATACACTTAACTAATTAAGGAACGTTATATTAGTTGATCACTTATCGCTAATTGTGTCAGTAAAAAAATTAATTAATATTTTTTACAATTATTAATAATTGCGAGTTATAAAGTGCAGGTTGTATGTATATGATTTATTCTTGTTGGTAACATCTAGAACAATTTGAAAATTACATAGCCTATATCTATAACAGTACCAAATATTTTTAAAAAATTTGGGCTTGTGTGAAAAAGTGTTTCAAATTGAAGGTATGTTCTAAAAACGATTCGTTTTTGTCTAGTTATAATAACTTAGTGTCTCAATGTTTTTAAAATTGCTGAACACATTTCGCGTAGGTATCTTAATTATTTTTCTAATAATAATTGAATTTTCTAATGAATTTTCTAATTTAGGATTATGTCTAATTTTGATGAAGTATTTATATGCTACAAAGAGATTTATATTTAAACATTTTTTTAAAGAAATCAAACAATGCTTCATTAATTTGGGGTCTTCTAGATATATGGAGCAATTTTAATTACAGTTGGTCAGCAAATTTATTCACTTATATTACATGGTCGCTCTGTATCTATGGCCACTATTGCTAGTACAGAACATAGTATTATTACTAAGGCGATTGTCTTTCAATACCCCTGCTAGAATGTACAACCCAGAAGTGCATGGATCTTTGCACGAAGAAATATTTTCAAATTCACGTTTCCATTGAAAACCATTTTTATCAAAGATGTTGTCCGCCTGTAAACTTGTCTTCTTCTTCTTATCGTGCCGTATTCGTTGAACGAATATTGGCCATCATGACCGCTAGCTTAACTTTATTCGCCACCGATCTGAACAGCGATATCGTGCTCTGGTTAAACCACTGTCTGGTTCATCAACCAAGAGATCCTTCTTCTGCCAGATCCTCGTTTGCCTTCTAACACATGCTTGAGCAACCCGTATCGTTCTGAATGTCGAACAATGTGACCCAAATATTCCAACTTACGGATTTTAACTGTGGCTATTACTTCCTTGTTCTTTCGCATGCTACGTAAAACTTCAATATTAGTAATATGCTCAGTCCAACTCATTCTTAGCATCCGTCGGTACAGCCACATTTCGAATGCTTCCTGCCTTTTCTCAGATGCTTCGGACAATGTTCACGTGTCCATTCCATAGAATAAGATTGACAAGATATAGCACCTGACAATTCTCATTCGCAAATCAATACTAAGGCTATGGCTGCAAAACACATTCTTCATTTTAATGAACGTGGATCTAGCGTTCTCTATTCGAACCCTTATTTCCTTAGATTGATCCCATTGAACTGACGTCATCGTTGCCACTCTTTCTAAGGGGACACCATTGGCTGATATAGCAGAGTTTACAACTGGGTTTTTGCTTACCAGCATATATTTGGTTTTTTTGGACATTCAATAACAAGCTATAATCATTGCCTTTTAATATAACTCTATCCAGTAAGGCTTGAAGACCTTCCCCGCTATAAGCTATCAGAAGAGTGTCTTCCGCATAACTAAAATTATTAATTAACCTTCCGTTAACCTTTATGCCTTGATCGGCTTCACACAGGGCTTCTTCAAAAGCCGCTTCAGAATAAATATTGGAAAGTAAGGGAGATAATATACACCCTTGCCTTACTCCACGTTTTATTTCAATATCCTCTGATCAAATGCCTTCTCAAAATCAATAAAACATAGATATACGTTATGATTAGCAGCTTTGCATCTTTGAATAAGGACTTGCGAGCAAAACAAAGCTTTTCTAGTTCCGAATCCATTGCGAAATCCGAACTGGCTGTCAGCAACATATTGATCAATCTTTCTATAAATCCTCTCATGAATTATTCTCAAAAATATTTTTAATATATGACTCATTAAACTAATCGTGCGATAATCGCTACATTCTTTAGCATAAATTTTCTTTGGCAGAGACACAAAGGTAGATTTTGACCACTCAGATGGTATATTCCCACTAGCATATATTGTATTAAATAAATCTGTTAAAACCTGTTTAACTCTAGCTGAAAATAACTTGATAATTTCTGCTGGAATTTCTGCTGGTCCGCACCTGTAGCTTTCCTATTTTGGGATCTAGAAATTGCTTTCTCTACTTCAGTTGTAATTGGAGGCGCTTATTCATAGTTGTCCACAGTTGGGGCATCCGATTTATCATCATCAAAACGTTCGGTAACATACTCCTCCCACCTCTTAAGTTTGTCTCCCGTATCCTGAATAATATTTTTATCTTTATCCAAAAATACTGTGTTTTAGCTTTGTTCATCGAACCGGTAAGGCTTTTAATTTTCTTATGAAGATTAAACAAATCATAATTCTTTTGATAGGATTCGATTTCGTCACATTCTTGCTTAAACCAATCCTCTTTCTCTTTTCGAATTACTCTTCGTCTCTCTTTATGTAAAGCTTTATACCTCACACTATCTGAATTTTTATACTCCCTTCGCTGCTCTATTAAACCAATTATATCATCTGTCATCCAGGCTTCGTGCTTACTTGGTGTACTTCTGCCAAGCATCTTTACTGAGACTCCCAGAACAGTGCTTTTCAACTATTGCCATTCCTCTTCAACTGCGCTTTCTACAGATACATTCATCTTCAATTTTTCATCAATCTCCCTTGACAGATCCACCTTGATTTTTAGCTCGCCTAACTTTTTCAAATTGAGTTTCTGCAGCGGCTTTTCTCCCTTCTTACTTTTGTAACTTAATCTTATTTCAGCTACCAATAGGTTATGATCACTTGAAAACGTTTCCGCAGATTTAATGGCGTGTTTATACCTTGAGAAAATCGTAATGTAATCGACCTGATTTCTCACAATGTGATCTTCAGTATCAGCAGGCGAACTCCATGTGTATAATCTTCTTCTTGGCAACTTAAAGAAAGTATTGGAAATAGATAACTTGTTATCCGTACAGAATTGTACCAATCGATCTCCACGATCATTACGAACTCCAAATCTGAATTTACCTACAATACCATTAACTTCACCTTGACCAACTTTGGAATTAAAATCCCCCATTACGATATTAAGATCTCCTAATTTAGTGATTGTAATTAACTGATTAAGATCAGCATTTAAACGTTCCACTTCTTCATCAAACTCCACTTCTTCGTCTTCTGCGTCACATGTTGGGCCATATGCTTGTATGCAGTTAATATTTACCGGGCTTGCATTGAATTGTACCATTATAAGCCTATCCGATTTACACACCACATTGTAAACTGATTGCTGAAGACTTCTAGAAATTATAAATCCTTGTACTTGTACTTGTACTTGTACTTGTACTTGTACTTGTACTTGTACTTGTACTTGTACTTGTACTTGTACTTGT
>WYDF02066544.1:0-11578 GCA_009867245.2 Adranes taylori
CACGCTGGCATTATTTAATAGAGTAAATTATGAAATTAATATTTCTTATTACTTGTGCCTCGAAAAAATGTTTACCCGATCCGGGACCCGAACCCGGACCTCTAGATTGCTCTTCCAAATGAGCTAACGGGCACTTATTCGAAGACACAAATAATTTTTAATATGTATTTGTTTTCCGTATCTATTAAGATAGGCGACTTATATATAAAGATTTATTTTGGCCACATGTTTTCTACTGTCGATCGATTCATTCGTCATCGGGTAATATACTCTATTATATAATGCCAGCGTGGAGGTTTAACCATGAAACATCAAATATTCAATTAAAAATGCGACCGCCAGCTAAACGGAAAAGATGTTAATAAAAATATCCAGGAGGCGCCATCTACCCGATGACAAATGAATCGAGCGACGGTAGCAAACAGGTTGCCAAAACAAATCCTGATATAATATTACCTATCTTAATAGTTACGGAAAACAAATATATATTAAAAATTATTTGCGTCTTCGAATAAGTGCCCATTTCGACCGGCAATCGACAGGTCCGGGTTCGAGTCCCAAGACGGAGTAAACATTTTTTCAAGTAATAAAAAATATTAATTTAATAATTTACTCTATTAAAAAAAAATTTAATTCATATTTTCGCAGATGCAGTCTTATCGTACTTCTTATTTTGAAAACTAAAAGTTAATGTGGAACAAATATAATGAAACAAAGATGGCTAAACATAGCGAATGTTTTATAGTTTTGGAAGACCACTGATTAATATGACAAAACAATGCAGAAGAATATGTATTTAAATTAAATAGCTTTGGTTAAATTAATGTCGTTTATCAGAGAGATTATATTTTTAAAATTCTTTGATTTACCGGCTATCGCTGATAGCTGTTTTTATGTTTATCGCAATTTATAAATTATTTTCTTCGTTAATTATTGTTGCTCTTAAAAATTTAACATAAATGAATTGTTATCTATAATGACCATTTTGTCATAAACTCATTAAGAACAGATTAGAAGGATTGTATTAGAAAACTATTGCAAATGCTAATTTTATTTCCATTTAATAATAGATAACTCACACACACGCACCCACACATTCATGAAAATGTCTCATATGGCATTAAGATTGCAACAGAGCAGCGATGTCCAACTTTTAGCATCGCTGGGCCACATTAGAAAAAGGCGAATGGATTTGGGCCACATTTGTTTTCTTATTAAGCATCATAAGTATTATGTGCAACGAAAATGGTAATTTTTTTTAAATGCACCATAGGAATGTTATATTAATAATATATGCAAATAGAGCATCGATTAGAATTATTGATTAGTATTAATAAAATTCTCATAGTAATTGTGTTTTATTTTATACGAGCATCACAAACCAAGATTATTTGTGATTCGTCAGTTATATTAGTTTGATAATTTTAAATAATATCAAAATCAAACCAGTTCTTTAATTCTTATTCCGATTCAATACAAATAAAATAACAAATTAAATTAACGTCGTCTCGAATAAAACTTGAAAATTATTTTTAAGTTAATTTTTTTAAAAACCTTTCCTCTCCGTGGAACTTTAACTGGCGACGAGGAAGTTGGATGAAAATTGGACAAATTCGCAAAAATTCTTGTTTCGGTTTCAACCGTTAATCATCGATTCTATCAGTAGGACCAACATAGTACGAGTGGAGATGGCAACATTGCAAATCCACATAATAGTAAGAAAATGAAGATTGATAACACATTGCAAAGAAAGCTTCGATTTGAATTATTGATTAGTATTAATTATATATTTATCATTTATTTTATACGAGTATCATAAACCAAGATTATTTGTGATTCATCAATTATAATCGTTTAATTTTAAATAATATCAAAATCAGGTAAGCTCTTTATTTCTTATTTCGATTCAATTTAAATAAAATAATAAATAAAATTAAAGTCGTCTCGAATAAAACTTGTAAATTATTTTTAAAGTAAATTTTTTTTAAAAACCTTTCATCTCCGTGGAACTTTAACTGGCGACGAGGAAGTTGGATGCAAATTGGACTGGAAATTGGACAAATTCTTGTTTCCGTTTCAACTGTTAATCATCGATCCTATCAGTAGGACCAACATAGTACGAGTGGAGATGGCAACATTGCTAATCCACATAATAGTAAGAAAATGAAGATTGATAATACATTGCAAAGAAAGCTTCGATTAGAATTATTGATTAGGATTAATTAGATTGTAATAGTAATTATTATTTATTTTATACGAGCATCATAAACCAAGATTATTTGTGATTCATCAATTATAATCGTTTAATTTTAAATAATATCAAAATCAAGTAAGTTCTTTATTTCTTATTTCGATTCAATTTAAATAAAATAACAAATGAAATTAACGTCGTCTCGAATAAAACTTGTAAATTGTTTTTAAGTTAATTTTTTTTTTAAACCCGTTCCTCTCCGTGGAACTTTAACTGGCGACGAGGAAGTTGGATGCAATTTGGACTGGAAATTGGACAAATTCGCCAAAATCCTTGTTTCAGTTTCAACCGTTAATCATCGATACTACCAGTAAGACCAACATAGTACGAGTGGTGATTGCAAAATTACTAATGCACATAGCAGTAAGAAAATGAAGATAATTGAATGAATGTAAGAAACATTTTAATAATTTTTATCATTCTTTCATTATTACTCTACATATTTATATACTCGCATGCCAAGTTCCGATAGTGAACCCAAATTTGAATCAAAAGTGGTGATTCAGTAGGTGAATTATCTGCTACATTTGCAAGAAACTTAAGTTTATTGCTAATTCAATTATTCATTGAGTTATTCATTATCTTTATTTTATAAGAAGTATTAAAATTTACGCATGTATTAATTTTATATAAATTCTCTATGGTGCGTAATAAAAAAGGATTATGTGTCATCACTGTGAAATTTGACATTGCGCTCTTTTAGAGACAATAGCACCAATATTTGGTTCAATAGACGGTTGTGGCAATCAGTTCATGCAGTCAGTTTGGACATTAGTTGGTAACTTATTTATATCGACAGAAAATGGATTCCCAAATATGTTGATTATGTTTTAGAAAATCCTGGAATCTAGTTTCAAATTCTTGTCTCACATCAATAATTTACACCCCACATTCATTTCCGTGAATTATGTTTGACCAATATGGGAAAGTGCACAAAATTGTTCGCATTCATTTGGCCCTGCCGGAACTTCAGTTTCATTTAGAACGAATTTATGGTTTGCAACATTGCTTTGACAAGTTAATCTTTTTCCTGAAACGCAAGTTCTGGAAGAAGTCAAGTTCTGGTACGCTTTTTCTTTTTGCTTTCATAAACAATCTTATAATGTCAAGAGCGTTATAAAAACTTTGTATCGTTTTTCCTAGGCTCAGCCATCTTACCTCTGTAAAGTATACGATGTCACCATATCCTGTGTCTAAACTTTTGAGAAAATTCTACGATTTAGTCCTTGTGCCCTTATAAACTTCACAGTCTTGATAACGACTTCCATAACATGATTTTTAAAGCTTGTCTGGAGAATTGTCATCCACTGCTTGTTTTTTGGCTTGTCATCCAGTGCCAGCTACATTTTGGCTTGCACTGGATGGCAGAAACGATTTAAACAAAAAATCCTGTCCGAACTCTCCAGTTGCTCGGAGGCGACTACCTGTGCGTGCGCGCATTCTATGTCTATGACATTCCCCTCCACCCATTCCAACCCTCCAGAGCGCGCTGCGACGTATAGTCGCATCCAGAAAAAAGTCATTGACATTACTATCCGGACCAACCCTGTATAATGCAAATGGAAGTTAGAGTGAGTTTTAAGATCGGTGTCGCTCCGTTATGGACCAAATTTGTGGCATACTACGTACAATAGTTTTCTGAAAACAAGATTGCCACATGAGGTTACATTTATTAGATTAGCCGATGACATAGCCGTACTAGTCACAGCGAGAAAATATAGCTCATAAAAGTCCAAAAACTGTCAGTGAGGCGATGAGAGCAAATTCTCTTTGTTTGGTTCTGGAGAAAACTCAAGCCGTTATGCTAGTTAGCTCTAATCTTCTCAATCGAATACGGCTATATGAAGTTTAACGAAACAGTAAAATATTTAGGCGTAAATCATGATCGTTGTTTGCAATTTAATACATATAAGCAGGAAGTGGCATGAAAAACAACCATACGAGCATAACGCAGAGCACACTCTCTATATGCGGCATGTACGCAGGCAGGAGCCGGCAGAATAAGCAAGTGGTACAATTACAACAGAAAACATAGTACCCATAATGCTGGAATGACCAATAAAGTGGCAGCTAATGGTTAGCCATATGGCCTTATTAATGAAAAGAAATTATAACTTCGAAATAGAAAACTGGGATGTCAATACAATACTTAAACAGATTTGTCACTATTTCAAAGTGTTAATCCTAACAAAAGTGTTAACATTCGCGCGGTAGTCCATATCCCAATTTGGGGATTAGGTCGTATGGCCTGAACGGATCTACTATGTGTAATGTGAAAACTGGTCCTCGGGATCAGTTGTGATGACCTTGCTTATCCACCAACTCTAACAAAAAACTTACGACTAGGTCGATTTGTTAACTTTCTCAAAAAGTAGCACGGAATCTCGCCACTTGTTTCTCAAAAACACATGATCCTCATGGACGTTTTACTTTATACAGACACGCACTCTATTGATAATGTTGAATTGATCATTAAATGTTTTTAAAAGAAAGAAAGAGGGTTAATATCAATTTTTCGTCAAAAAGACCGCTACATCATGAGTACAAAATTTCTTTCTGCGAACGCAAAATGTCTATTACTGAAGGCATGACATTCCGAGGGTTAACGAACAACTGGCATGCTGGCAAATCTTTTATGAAAGCCATTACAGTCATAGATGCGAATTCCAATTTTATTTTCGCTGCTATTGATAGTCAGGGTCGTATATTGGATGGAGGAATATTTAATAACATAGTTTGTTATGCAAGAAAATACCAGAAAAAAGCAAGAGCATTCCAGAACCAACAGAATTTCATACATGGAAAAAGCTAATCCTTACGTCATCCTGGGCAATGAAGCATTTGCTTTGGACCAAAATGGACCACAAAAATGGATCAAAATAAAGGCTGTTCAATTATCGAATGGCACGGCAAGTTGTAGAAAATGCGTTACGGAGTCTTACCACCATATTTATGGTTTTGATCAAACCTATGCGCCTTAAAGCCAAAACAGCTAGAAATATTAACAATTATTTACTTACATAATTATTTAAAAAACAGTAAAATTTCAGGAAATGCTTATACTCCTGAAGGAACTTTTGATTCTGATCATGATGATGGGACCGTTGGACTGTTGGATCAGAGGATTGGGATCGTTGGATTAAGAGATTGTAGACCAGTTGGACTCATGGGGATTTTGGACCAATTGACTAGAACCAGAACAATGGACCAATGTCCCAAAAGTTTAGTTCAAAAAATTTTGTTAATTCAAAACTTTTGTTAATTCAATGAAGATGATTAGTTAATGCATAACATTAGTTCGTCAAACAAAAATTATCTCTTGATAATGTTTAATTCTACGAGATAGTAGAAACCATGACTCATTGTGCCATATAATTTCGCTTCAAATGGTTGCTGACTCATTCTACGACGATGTTTGAGAACTGAAGTAATGCATCATGCAATCGGTTAATTTTTTTTTAAATAACCCTGTATTTCGACAAGTACATAGAAATCATATGAATTATATGTTTCGGAAAATTATCTTATAGAAACAATTAAGAAAATATTTTGTAATTAATATTAAATGATACTAGTTATTTGTTGTAGCATTTCGAGTGATGTATATCAATAATATGATTAGAATGAAATCATATCATGTTAGATATTTGACACAAAAACATAAGATTTTATCTAAAAATTACGAGAACACTATAAATAGGCTAAATCGTAAACAATCTAAGAATGTGCGACATTATTTAAAAAAAAAACATTAATATTTATCGTAATTACTCTTGACATACTTACAGTACAGTTGTTTTTATTATAAGATGAGAAATCCCATATAACATATATTCTTTTCCAAAAGCACGAAAGAGGGGTTTCGATAAACTTGGTTTTGGTTTTAGTATCTCTTTGTTCCATTCTTTTTCGAGTTTGTTACCTAATTTTGTAGCATCACAATTGCTCAATACTTTGTAAATGTCTTCTTCTTGTATTTCCCGTTTCAGTGATTTTTTGAACACATTAAACGTAAATCTAAAAACAAATAGCATAATTTATTGAATTAGTAATTAAATAAACATAATTCTCTAATAAATTAAATTGGTTAATCTGCACAGAATGAACTACCAGTCTCAGTCTTCTTACATTAGCTTTTAAGTCATAAGAAAGTATTATTTTAAGACAAGTAGATAATAGTTGTTTTATTTTAAATTAAATTGGTTACTGATTTTGGAAAATGGAAGTTAATTTTATAATCTGATCAACAACTAGCTTACAAAATTACGACGTAGAATGCATAGTACTATTTATCGCATTAGTTAAACGTTTGTTAGGGATTACTTTGTCAAAAACATTATGGCTATAAATTAGTGGAAACGAACAGATGTGTATACTAAGCCAAATGGAGCCTTATTAGTAAAAGCAGAAAATTATAAAAGCCATATTTCATAACCTTCATTTTTGTATTTAAAATTTTTTTTTTCAAATTAAAAAATATACTAAATGATTTAAAATATAAAATTTATAAAAATATATACCATTTTCAAATGTAAAAAATATTTAAACTATAAGAATTAATTTATATCTGATTTAAATATATTTTTTTACTATTTAATATTAAAAATAGAAAAAATGAATAATATAAAATATTTGTTATATATTTTTTGGCAAATTAGCAATGGTATTTCGTGTTTAACAAGTTGCCAAATTGGTTTTTTTGAAATACGTAATTTCTTTTAAGTACACAAATTTTACAGTGAATGTTTGACAAATATAAAATTTTAAAAATATATAGATATCTGTTTTGAAATATAAATATTGTATACAAGTATTTATAATTTATAACATAATTTTGAAACTACAAATATTTTAAATTATATTATAAAATGTTTTTAAAAATATAAAACGTTTGTTTTTATATACTGTTTCTGTAATTTCTATTTTCAAATATATCAATGTATAACAGTTTTTATATAGAAAACACGAATTACGTAAAATTATAGTTATTATTTATAATATAATATGCTACCACAATTGTGGTAGATTCATTCTAAACTGCCACAATTGTGGAAGACTTTTAAATAATATCTCCAAATTGTTCATATAGTAATTAGAATATTACGTAATTCATTTTTTCTACATTATTTTCTATTTTTTCAAAATTATATGTTATAAAAGATGCTTTTATTCAGCATTATATATTATAAAAAATGTATATTATAATATAGTGTATATTATATTATATATAATTACTATAATATACATTTTTTATAATATATAATGCTGAATAAAAGTTTCAAATATATCAAAATATAACATCTTTTATAACATATAATTTTGAAAAAATAGAAAATTATATAGAAAAATGAATTACGTAATATTCTAGTTGTTATATGAACAATTGGGAGATATTGTTTAAAAATCTACCACAATTGTGGCAGTTTAGAAATAATATTAGAACAATACCATTAAATGAGAATTTAACTATAATAGACCTGGTATTGATTTATCAATAATGCCCTTAGTGATATAAAATATAAAGATTAATTTAATTATAAAGAATTTAATATAAAGATTAATTTAATTTGTCATTTTGAAATGTAAATTAAAACAAATTACACACGAATATTAAATTATAAGAATTTAAAATATATGCAAATTATATAAATATATTTTTTTAACATTTACTATTGAAAATGGAAAATACAAATAATAAATATTTGTTATATATTTTGGCATATTAGAGATGGTATTTTGTGTTTGACGAGTTTCCAAATAGCCAAATTGATTTAAAAAAAATATTTTGACACACGATTTATTTGTTCCTAATGCAAAACTTTTACAGTGTAATCTTTTTCAAATATAAAATTTTAAAACATATATGAAGCTGTTTTGAATACAAATGTTTTAAAAATATAGTTTTTCTCTGACATATGTTTTAAACTACTAAAGTTTCAAATATATACAAATAGTTAAAATATAAAATTTCTCTTTTTAAATACAAATATATTTTTAAAAAATATTTTTTTATAACTATAAATAGTTTTTTTAATTCATAATTTCGAAATTACAAAAGTTTCAAATATATACAAATGATTAAAATATCAAATTTTTTATAGCGCATAATTTTGAATATAGAAAAAAATGGAAAATATTATATTCCAGTTACTATATGAACATTTGGGTATAGTTTTAAATCTAACAGTTTAAACAGAATATTAAAACAATTAATTAAGAATTTAACTATAATAGACCTGGTATTGATTTACCAATCATTCCCTTAGTGATATAATATATTCAATTTAATATAAAAATTAATTTAGTTTGTCATTTTTAAAAGTAAATTAAAAAAAATTACACATGAATTTTAAACTAGAAGAATTTCAAATATATACAAATTATATAAATATATTTTTTTAATATTTACTATTGAAAATGGAAAATATAAATAATAAATATTTGTTATATATTTTGCCAAATTAGAGATGGTATTTCGTATTTGACGAGTTTCCAAGTAACCAAATTGATTAAAAATGTTTTGACACACGTTTTATTTGTCTTTAATGCAAAAATTTTACAGTGTAATGTTTTTCAATTATAAAATTTTAAAAGCATATATGCAGCTGTTTTTAAATATAAATAATTTAAAAATATAGTTTTTCTCTAACATACATTTGAAACTACTAAAGTTTCAAATATATACAAATACTGAAAATATAAAATTTCTCTTTTAAATCCTGTTTCCGTAATTACTATTTTTAAATACAAATATATTTTTAAAAAATATTTTTTTAGAACTATAAATATTTTTTTAATTCATAATTTCGAAATTACAAAAGTTTCAAATATATACAAAAGATTAATATATCAAATTTTTTATAGCGCATAATTTTGAATATAGAAAAAAAATGGAAAATATTATATTCCGGTTACTATATGAAGATTTGGGAGATATAATTTAAAAAGTAGCAGTTTGAACAGAATATTAAAAGAGAACAATGATACAAAGAAATTAAATAAGAATTGAACTTGAATAGGGCTGGTATTAATTTAACAATAATGCCATTAATTATATAAAATATTTAATTTAATACAAAAATTAAATTAATTTATATTACTGTACATTCTATTACGATATATTGCGGTTATCATAAACAAAAATTCGGAAAAAGTAAGGCGCGAAAAGAAAACGAAAACGTATTAAGAGTTTAAACAATTAAGCTCAAGTATAAAAAAAGAAATGTTTAAAAAGAAAATTACTCAGAAAAAATAAAAGTTAAAAAATTGGAAATAAATCATATCTAGATATTTTGTAAATAATTTTATAGCAATAACACATAGCTATGTGTATGTCAAATCAATATGTTACAATTTATTAAATGTCTGGTATAAACGCAATCACCTTACAAAATCATCAAAGTAAATTTTGTACACGTAACGTAGCATAATTACTTTTATTTTCTTAATCTATTAAATTATAATAATTTGTAAAGGTATTGACTTTGAATTAATTAAGGAAAAATAAAAATATAAATCAAATTAGTCAAATTAAAAAAATAAATAAAAAATAATATATTCTGATAAAATTCATATTACAAAATTTGTGCAAGATATTTTTTTGCAATTGGAAACATTTTTTTTGCAAGTTTTCCGCGAGTTGGCAAATAAAATAAAATAAATATACTGATTAATTTTTAAGATGTTATAAAATTTTAAAACTGAATTTTATTGTTCAAGAAATATATTAATTGAGATTTAAACGAAACATATTTGATCAAAAAATGGTTTTCCATTTAAACTAATTTTTCATAAATTGAGATCTAGAAGATAAAATGTCTAAAGATTCTGCAATATTTAACAATAACATAAATATGTAAAATTTTGAAAAAATTGTTTTTATTAAGTAGCTAAACTAGAATCAGTAAGTTTAATGCTTGTCCAATGTTCATTCAATCTTATATTGAATTGTCTCCCAGTTTGACCCACACATAATTTGCGCCACAGTTACATTCTATTTTATAAACACAATTTTATTTTCATTCTTTGATTAATTTAATTTATATTATTTGATTAATGCTCCACTATAAATCAATATTTTATATTTTTTTAACCAAATCTAAACTTCCTCTCTCCATAAAATGTGACTTATTGACATTTGACATTTAAGAAATGTTATATAAATAAAAATGGTAATTTTTCCGATGAAACTTTTAAATCATCTGTAATATCTACGCGAAAAATATAACTGGGTTTGCATTTTCACAAGAATTTAACGGTCGTAAAATATTAAATCAACTTAATAAAGAAATTGCTTGAGCTAATTTAATATTATTAGTTAATGTTATTAGATACAAACAAAATTTATATTTTACACCTATTACTATTAGATTTAGTTGTTAAAATTTGTAAACGTATTCATCATATCATTTTTCATGTACCGAAACTTATTTAGAAATGTTGAATAAATTACGCATTACTAAATTATTCAATTATTTAATTTACGAATTTAAACCTAGGTATTTATACTTTTTCACAACCTCTATGTTCTTTCCTCCTAGATTAAATACGTCACTCTTATATTCTCTTCCACCACCTTTGCACATCATTATCTTCGTCTTGTCTGCATTCACTTCTAATACCCTTTTTCCCATATACCTATTAACCTTCCCTATCATCTCATTCACCTCTTCTCTATTCCTTGCCATACAAACAATTTCGTCAGCATCAATCAACGACCATACATTATGCCTTCCAATCTATGTTGCCCCAGCTTGCCCCCTACTCAAAACATCCTCTAAATCAGATATGTAAATGTTAAATAAGCAGGGTAAGAGGACACACATGTTTGAAATCCTTTTCCACCTAAAACCATTCAGATATCTCCCCATTTACTCTCGCCCTTACCATAGTTTCCTCATACATACTTTTCAACATTCTTACCATATCATCCGAAATCCCCACCTCCTCCATTTTCTTCCAGAAATACTTCCTACTAATTTTCTCAAAGGCGGCCTTCAGGTCCACGAACAACAAGTATATTTTCACTCTCTTTGCAATTTGTTAATTTATCACGTAGTTCAGAATAACAATGTTGTCCGTGGTTTCCCTCTCCTTAACAAAACCAGTCTGTGTATAAAACAGCACCCCGTTCATCCTGACCGCCTCTTCCAATCTCCTATTCATAATCCTAGCAAACATTCTATACAGCCCATCCATTATCGTTATCCCCCTAGAACTATCAACACATTCTCCTTCTCGTCTCTTGTACACCGGCACAATCTCTCCTCTCTTCCATACCTCAGGCACACACTCCACACCCTATTAAATATTTTAGTTACATCTCTC
>WYDF02066555.1:0-11578 GCA_009867245.2 Adranes taylori
CGGCATTTCATATCAGACTGAGATTCATTTCATATCAGACTAAGCCACAGCGAAGCGTGGCCGGGTTTAGCTAGTTTGATATAAAAGGAAGAAACTAAAAAAGTTGGTATGGATAGTCAAAGCTTTGGCGTGTACGATATCAAGCACGTTATAGCATATTTATGTCTTACCAACATTGTCATCGGTTTATGAATTTTCTAGTTTTATACATCTTTATTTTTAAATTGCATTTACTTTAATTTAATAATGACTTTGAAATTATTTTATTAACTTGTATCTCATCGGCGTACAAGGTAAGTCTCATTTTGTTCTCGATTTATTGAAACCAAACAATCTAAGATTATAATCTTTGATAATAAATAATCTAAGAAAATAATGTTTTGGCTGATTTTCCTTGCACGCCGACTATATAGTCTACTTTGGACACCAGAAGCTAATCTAAGTGCCTTGTGCTACTTGTGCCCGGAAAGTAAGTTTATCTCTTCTAGATGAAATTGTCCTTCGTCAGTTGACCTATATACATTTTTCTGATAGAACAAAGAACAAATGATAACTTAAGCGACTGATTTCTTGCTAGTTTTCTAGTAAAAAATCTGAAATTGAATTGCTTAATTATTTTGTCTAGTAGATGTGCTGCAGAACTGATCACTGATTGGTAACAGCATTGTTCACTATCAGATCGAAGCAGTGTTTTAAATGTGGTGGTGAACTAACAGTGTTTTTATTTATGTCAGGTAAACAATTTTAGCAATAAGGATAATGATTCATTTATACATTAAGGATCATTTGGCAATAAGGATCAAAGATTCTTGAAATAAAAATGTTAGTGAGGATGAACGGCCATTTCTTGCATTTTTATGAGTAATTTCTTTTGCAAGTTGAATTTCTTTTCTTTCGTTATCAGGGATTTAACATCTACGCTACATTGGTAATTTATATTTGTTGAAATTAATATTATGAATGACACATTCTAAATACAACTAGTATTGCATGAAATTATTTAACCATAATTTTGAAAGATATCAGACCTTAGATTTTATTGAATCAAACTTTAGGCTTTGTAATCTATTGATACATATTTTATTAAACTTTTATGATTTGGATATGTTCGACCGCAACTATGTGATTTCATGTATAAGCATCCGCATAACGTATTACTTTAACATTCTTAATCTACTTTACAAGGTCAGATTTCTGTGGTCAATATTATTCGCTTATTATTATTATTCTTATTAGATTCGTTGCTATTGAAAACAAGTTTAATAAGAATATAGGTCCCTCAACATACAGTCAAAAAATAGAATTAGTATGTAAAATCCGGGACGCCTATTTTTAGAATTTAATTCAGAGTTTCCCAACCTTTTTTGCGTTCATCTTCTCCGGGTTATAATTATATATTTTCATGCCCCCTCCTCAAAATGTTTTTGCATTTTTATGATAAACAAACGCACTAATTTTGGTTTTATGTCGTACTTATCTGGCGTTCATTCCGAAAAGTAATGAAGTATGTTATTAGTGAGATGCTTCTACTTCCATCTTTTGAACCAGATGATTGATTCTAGGAAAATTGAATAAGTATACCAATAAGGTATGTTGAGCAAGAGTGGAAACTTTTGGATTAGCAATTAAACGTTGGATCCAAAACTTCTTCAATGTCAACAGATGAAAGTCATCTTTCATGATTGAATCGGCCTTGATTCCTATAAATTCTTCCGGAACTTCTTCTGATAAGACATCGACAACAAATGGGTTTCCAGCCATGTGCCATATTGGTGATTCTGAATTCATGTCTCGATAGTGTCGGTAAAATTCATGTTCAAATGTTTGGAAATGAGCTTCTATTTCAGTTTTTTACTCTTAGTCCAGTCTTTCATTTTTAATTTCTTTGCGTAGTCGAGATAATGATAATACATTTTCAGCAGACACTTTTTGAGCCCAAAATCGAAGCTTTGCTATAAAACCCTGAATATGATTATAGGTGCAGTACTTGTCCTGAAGCTTGAAGCTTAACTGATACAAGGCTTCAAAGATATTAGTCAAATAGGTTAACTTCCTTTGAAATTCTTCATTATTGAACATTTGCAGAAAATCGTTTTTTGTTTTTTCTTTGAATTCAACAAAGAGAATAACGTAAGTAATAAAAGTTTGGACGCTTTTATCACTACTACAGACAACTAGCGATCTTCTGTGTTGAACAAAAGAACTTTGTGATCAGAATCGAGATCCTCGCAAAGTAAACTAAATAATCGGGTGTTTAAAACGCTGCTCTTGATGTAGTTTACAAGCCAAAGGTTGTAATAGGATTCATCACATTGGGTGACGGATCCTATTACATCTTTTGGCCCCACGTTGGGCGCAAAAATATGTAATAGGATTCGTCACTCAACGTAATGGATCTAATTATATATTCAAATTTGTTATAGGGTCAGGAATATATGTGAATAAATGTTTTAAAACACTTGCAACGAATTTTTAAAACAGATGTCTAAAATAGATGCACGTGCAAGGAAATCCATAAACTATTTTAACTATTTGGATATTAATGTTAATTTTTTACTTCGAATTCATTTTAAATCTAGTTATTTTTCGAACCAAAATTCAAGCGCCAAAGTATTCCCCCAGATGAAAATCGTTATACACATCATTCTTCAGTGCCGTCGATTTTAAATTTCGCGCTAAATCTAGTGACTTTTACTGAAATTGGTATCTACCCAAATTATATACCGCATGTACCCTGTCGTCAGCCATATTGTTTTTTTCAAATAACAGCTGTCAAATTCAATGCTCTGTTAAATTACATAAATCTGTCAAGGTAGTAGTTACAATCGGCCAGGCAAATACAACGACGAACACACACATCCGAGTTTTTACAAGACATTATGAATACAGTTGAGTGATTATTACATCAATGTCAATCATTTTCTTTATCAGCATACGAATACCCACGAAGATCTACGAGTATGCTCGATGATGAATCAAAATTTCAAACCAAACCGGATATATGAATAATTTCCTTTATCAGCATACGAATACGCACGAAACGATATAGCCCGAACTATGATTAGTTTCATCGACGAAAATAATAAAAAAAACATAACCTCAAGCATAATCTGTCCGCCATGTTTTCCATTTAACCTCGCACGGACGTTCATTGTATTTTGGTACTTTGCTAGAGACTGCATTTAAAACTATATAGTAGTTAGTTTTGTCTGTAATTGTACTTTTGGGTTTAGCTGCTTTGATATAACCTCGCATGGACGTTCCTCTGTTATCATTATATTTTGGTGCTTCGCTCGAGACTGATTTGATTAACCTCTCATGGACGTTCATCTGTGTATTTTGGCACTGCGCTGGAGACCGCTTTGGTCTAACCCCAGGTAGTTCAATTATTATGTGTTTCGTTCAGCATTCAGTAGTTCAAGAGTTTTGATATAACCTAAAAATATCGCGCGTTTTTTATCTGTTATTTGGCGCTTTGCTCAAGCCTAATTTGATATAACCTAACAGTTGGCTGTTGTCTGTCGTGTTGCCTCGCTACTTGATTATCCATTATATTTTAGTGCTCCGCTTGGCTAACTTAGTTAAACATCTCATTGTATTTTGACGCTTCGTTAGAGACTACTTTGATATAACCCTTACAGTTGTCTTCATTTGCATTTTTTGGCTCTGAAATGGGAATACAATGGGAATACTTTACCCTTGCTTTGCTGGTTTAGTACTTCGCTGCTTCCATTTTGATGTCATTTGAATTTGGTGCTGTTTGACCTTATGTCATTTGGTGCTTTGCTAGAGGTTGGTGTTTCGCTAGAGACTGCTTTGATTAACCTCATTGTATTTTGGGGCTTCGCTAGAGAATAATTTAACCTTACCTGGTGCTTCGCTGGGTGGCTGCTTTGATTCAGGTTATTATTTATATTTCGTTCACCTCGCATGCGTAGTTCAAGCGTACTTTTTGGGGGTTCATTTGACATAATTTGGCAGTCCCTTTTTGATCCAATGTATTCTCTTATAGACGAGTGTGCCAGAACTCCATACTTTTCAAGGTCAAGTGATCAAATTGCAGTCCCTTTTTCCCATAATATATTTCTTATGGGAATTTTGAAGCTTGAACTCCTCTAGCTATACTATTTCGCAAAATCTACATGTGCTTATTTATTTTCAAATCCTTTTATATAACGTAGAGAAATACAGAGGAAAGCTAGATATATGGACTTCATCCGTATTGACTTAACAAGTGCTGATAGATTTCGTAGAATTAATTCATTATCGTTCAATTATTTAATTGTTTTATTCATTTGTCTCTCTTCGTTTGAGGTTGTTCAGCCGATAACAATACGGCCCCAGAGAAATGAATACAACAACTTTGCAGCATCGGAGTTTTTTATGTTTTTGTTGATTTGCATTTGTTATTTGTTTCCGATCATAATTGGGGAATTTTACGTGAATTTGCAGACTACCAAGCCTCGATGAGTATTTGGACCTGTAACATTAAAAGTAAGCTGCCGAAGGCCGGTGAGTAGACAGGCAAATTTGTGTGTAAATTCTTGATATAGAGACCAGTGGTTGTATTATTATGTTGGGGGTGCTTGCCTATTCCGGCCGGAACGGATGTGACAGTATCTGGTCGATGGGTACAAGTTTCTCTAGTATAACTGATCAGGCAAAGATTTTCGTGACGAAGACATCTAACACGAGAAGGTTGCATGCTTCTAAAGGTTGGTTTTATCTCACCTTGCAAGTTTTATTTTCCCAGTGACTTCCAATCAACTGGCCTTTTGGGACAACTGGACTGTTATGCCGCAAAGAAGATATGAAGTATTTTCGTGACTTTTATTTGGGATGGATAATTAGTTCGGTTGATTTATGTGCCTACCAATGATTTGGCATTGGTTACATTGTGGTTTCCGCCGCCTATCTTAGACAGGGTAGATGTTTCTCTATATCTGTTTCTCGATCTGTTATTTCGACTTGGTGGAATTTCTTACAATCGGATCTGATGATTGTCGCGTTAATTTATGTTACGGTTTGTAGGTGCCATAGGGCGCCTTCTTGGTGGATTCGTTGCTATGTGATTCGTTGAGTTGTGATTGTGCTGTGTTCTACGACTCCATTTTTTTGATTACCTGGTAACTGGGATCTGAGGAGTACTTTCGGCTGTCTTCCAGAGAGTCAGAGAACTGTTATATTGCGTGTACTCAGGTTTTCTAGCTTTCCCCAAAGTTTTATTTGGTTTTAGCTTTTTACGGGTTCTTTAAGCCATTACGTATGGACGTCACAATATGTTACAGAGCCCATTTCGACTTTTTAGGCGTCAGGTTGGGTCAGGTAATGTGCGACAAAATGTTTAAAACACTTGCGACGAATTTTAAAACAAATGTTTTAAATAGTGCATCTATTTAAAACATGTGTCCAAAGAAATTCATAAACTATTTTGATTACTTGGACATTAATGTCTTTTTTTGCTTTGACTTCATCTCGCAAAATCTGTACGTGCGTTCAAATCCTTTCATGTGAGGTGGAGAAATACCAGAGGAAAGCCAGACATATGGACTTCATAAAAAGTATTTCAAATGAAGCTTGAAGATGGTGTTATACATCTTTCGGATCACTTTCTGACTTATCCTGTCTCGTGGACTTGAGTGTTTTTGATTTGGAAGCAAATTTTTTTTGTCTGTATTATCAAAGTGGGATATTATCAAAGTGGGATCTCAAATCTCTTTAAAGGCGAGTGTTCCTCATTGCGTCATTACTCAAAAGTTTCAAACAATATAGTCTTCAGAAAACTTAACATAATCTGCAAAAAACTTTCTATTTTTCGTTGTCATTTTTCAACTGCATAAAAAAACAAATAATTTTCCACTTCACTCAACCAAATAAAACACCTATGTAGATACGTATGTAGATTATTGATTTTAAAATGATTTTTTAATGAAAAAATGATTTTTTCTAAGTCCTCATTGATTCCGAGATTTCTCTGGAACGTGTCCTTCGGAATCAGTGGGTGTTACCTATGTAGAATTCCAAGATACTGAAGAAGAAGAGAATATTTCATTGTGGTGGAAACAACCGAAACAAGTGTTTCCAAAATCTAACTAAGAAATATTTAGGCATTTCCGCTTCAAGTAGTGCAAGTTGCGAAAGGAGCTGGTGAAAGTTTGAGAGACCACACAATTAAACTCAAAAATATAAATTCTATATTATTTCTACACAGGCACTGATATAAATTTGTGATGCTTTTATCTTCTTCTGTTGGTGTCTATCCTCTACGGATATTTTATGCAGCAAAGCGCTAGAAGAGACACGTGAGGTTATATTAATTAACGGAGAACATGTCAATAACATTCGATACGCAGACAATACGCTGGTGCTACCTCGATCATGTGAGGAATTACAAAACCTGATGAACCGGATTATCCAAGCTTGTGAAGAATATGGTATAAATCTCAATACCAGCAACACATGATCATAAGTAAACAGGATAATATTCAAGACAATGGAATAAATGTAAACGGGATTCAGTTAGAACGAGCCAATAAGCTAATATATTTGGGAAGCATAATAAACGACAAGTGGGACCCAAGTATAGAAATTAAAAACAGCAAAAGCGAGGACAGCGTTAATAAACATGAAACAAGCGTTATGCAGCCATGATCTAAACATAAACCTGCGTGTACCAATGCTAAAATGCTATGTGTTCCCAGTGCTGTTATTTGGAGGAGAAGCATATACACTCACAGACAACCTATTAAAAAGAATCGAATATTTTGAGATGTGGGCATCCAGGAAGATCCTAACAATTAGATGGGTAGAACATGTAACAAACTTAGAAGTACTCAGAAGACTAAATTAATTAACAGAAATAGTAAGCGAGAACCAGAATACTTCGGCCACACCATGATACACCCAGAAAAGTACGTTCTAATACAATTAATCATTCAAGGCAAAATCATGGGCCGAAGAAGCTTAGGAAAAGAACGACATCATGGCTCAAAAACCAAAGTCTAGTACCGAACTGTTCCGAGCGGCTATCAACGAAATCCTGATAGCAAAGATGTTAACCAACATCAAACGATCGATAACGATCACGACACTTCAATAGGAAGAAAATGAAACCGATTTGCTTAAATTTATTCATTTAGCTTTATTTGCTGTGCTTCCCAAAATGAAATTGACTAGTTTACATTATAATGAACAGGACCAGGGCCGCGTTTTAAAACATATTTGGGCCGGGCCAGTTTTGATAATATATTTAAGCTGACCGGACCGAAATTTTTTAACAAACATTGAGCCATACGCTTGCCGAAGCTATTTTTGATCGGGTCTGGTTGGGCCCTTAAAAATCAGGCGCATTCAATCATACGAAAGGGATTTGTACATCTACCTAATCGCAGCGCGAAGATTAGAAACACATTTTGCGTTGCGTTCATGGCTTTAACAAATAAATTTACCAGTGTAAAAATATAAAGGATCAGCTTTGACAAAGACAATTACGTATCATATTTTTAAGTACTTACTAAATGAATAATTATATGTATATACTTATATGACGCTTTTCAATAAACTTAAAATAAATTAAAATTTTGCAATATACTGATTTACTCAGAAACAATTTATTTCCATGAAGGATTTAATATTTGAGAAGTATTACATACGTATGTTTCGATAAGGTTGTGTCTATTGTATGTAGCTTCGTTTACAAAGCATTTATACTTTGAATATATTTTATGACTATATTTTATATTAATATGTATTTGAATTACAAAACATCCTGGTTTTTCAACTAGCAACTATAATGCACTCTTTGATGTAAACACGTGTTATAAAATTATTAGTCGTTATGAACATTTATTATTTGCTGCTTTATCTTTTCATTACATTGCACAGTATTCATATAGTAATTCCCCGTAAATCTTAATATGTGATTACACTTTTTTCAATTCGACGCGCCATGTGATCTAATATTAATGTTAATTTAATTAGTAATTATTTTAATCTTAGCACGTACGTAGTTTATGAGAAGATAAATAAAAATAGATAATAAATCTATTGGAACAGTAGTAAAAAGTCAAGGAAAATTCTTTTAATTTATGAGTTAAAGCGCGCAGGCATCGTGGATTGAGGGAACTCTTTTTGACTGGTTTTTAAATTAAATCTTACATTTGAGGATTGATACAATTTTAAAATGTTATTGTAGAGTTTATTTTGAGCTGTGGGCTGTTTATTTTGACCCTTTGATCTTTATTTGTTGGCAGAATTACGTTCGGATATTTTGCTTAATTATACTATTTGGAATAAAGGCATTGAAAGCACTTATGTTAAAATAACTATTTAATTACAATAACAATTATAATAATAGATTGAATAATAAATCACCTTTAAATAATATTGTAAGTTTGATAAAGAAAACTAATTGCACTGATTTGATGGAATACTAAAGTTGTCGAAAGTAGAGTGTCCATGCAAGTAAAGATTATGTCAAGCCCTTCTAAACTAAGTTCCGAGCTAACCAATTGATAGAGTTAATTGTATAGAAAAGTTTTCAGTCCGTTCTTGGCCAAAAAGTTGCAGATATCGACGGCATTGTACGTATGTTATCGTGGTGCAAAATCAACGATTGTTTGCCCACATCAACAATTGTTTGCCCACAAATCCGGTTTTTTTAAAGGAATATTTAAGGATCCGCTCCCCATTGGGGAGATGCTTAAGAATAGTCAATCTTTTAGAACAAGTTTTGTATAACCTCATTAAAGTGTTGAGAATAAGTTAATTAAAAGATCTAGATATATGCCTAAAAATATTTTACACAAGGTAAAACAAGAATCCTCATCCGATTAATAACAATATTGATACCAGGAATAATCCGATCTTTGAAAAAAATGTCAACCGAGCTTTTCTCCGCAGACACAGAAAGACCCAATTATCGGCAAACATAAGAGAATCGTTCGAGACGTATTTATGCAAATTATGAACATAAATATTAAATAGCAAAGGGCTCAGGATCGAACCTTTACCGAGATTTATTTATTTTCTTAAATAAACATTGATATTTATTTTGACAGTCTACTTTTTATAGGTGGCGCCATTTGCGCAACTTTTGTAGTATGAACTTTCGATCAAATTAGTGTTGCTCGGAATGCGTTTTTCTGTGATCGAAGAAGCTGTTTAGTGTTTAAATTTTTTTTAATACAATTGCACAAAAACGCATACAATGTTTTACACCTTTGGCTTATTCATATGCGGAAGTGTATTCTAGCAAAGGGAATTAGTTAATTAGAAATATATAATAAAAAAAATTATTTGTCACTTAAGAATCAAAAATCTATTTAATAACAATGACATAAATTCACAACATCGAAAATATGAATCTAATCAGGCTATTACAAATTTTAACAATTAAAAAGATTTAATTAATTTTCTACAAATTATATATGTCTAATAATTCATATTGTCTCAGCATTGTTTAAACATAGCATTAATCGAATTCACAAGTATTTAAATCGTTTACAATCGTACGGTGCGCAATTTTTTCACGACACTGACCCATTTAGTCGACAACGAAAGCAAATAACAAATAAGTCATTATCACAATCAATGTACTATGGCTTGATAGATTGTGTTAATGAAGTAGTGAATCTCGGGATGACTATTTATTTATCAAAGCCATAGAAGTAAAGTTCAGAGTGAGAGAGTAAAAATCGTCACTTTTGGCCACAGAATCACTAAATTTAGCCAGGATTGGATTTATTTTTGGTTATTATGGTATGACAGAAAGCAGGATCATGGTTATATTATTAATATCGTATTGCCAGCCTTTCTGATTTCTTTGTAACAGATGTATGTTTGTAATGCTCATGCATGTGTTTCAGGGCTTATTTTAATAAAAATTCATATATGCATATTATAGGTAAACACATATAATACGCAATAACAATGTCATATAATAAGGTTTATTGATCTTAGTGAACTAGATATGAGTTGATTTTTGTTATTATTTGTTCTTCGGCCCTGAGGATGGTTGTGAATGAAAGTTCTCTTACGGAACGTCAAGGTTCGGATATACGGATGTCAACGCTGGTTAGATTACATTGTCAAACTATTGTTATAATGGGGATAGATAATGGGGATATTGTCTATACATTTAGTAGGATCGAAGATGTGGAAAACGTTGTTGCGTTATGAGAATGAATAATGTGGGATTTCTAGTCGCAGAAGATATACGTGAAGAGGCGCGATGATGGTCTTCACGGGTCACTGATTATGTCACGGGTGGTTAATGGGGAAGAGTTGTAAAATGTAAATGCGAAGAAAAAAAAGTAGATAAGAAACACGAAGATAAGAAAATCGAAAGATTTCACTGAAATTACGGATGTCGTGTAATTGTCGATTTTATTTGATACTTGATTTATTTAATATTTACTATGGCGTTACTTATGAGAATATCATTCTTAAGGCCGCGACAATAGCTCGCTCGCTGACCAAAAGATATACCTCATCGTTTTAATCGCAAATTATGCCTTGGAAAAGCGTGAATGCTCGCAGTAGAATGGAAGAACATACTACTTTAAATCACCTAAATTGCGGTTCCTTAAGCTTTTATATAAGAATTTTTGGCGGCCATACACTCCTGGTGTACCATATATGGTACTGGTGGTGGCTATAAAGCTCGAAAAGCGTCAAATCGAACGCCTTCTGCTAAAGAAAATGTAGCACCAACAATGAATAGAAATTGCCAATTAAACCGTTGGAACCATAAGGACGAAAATCGTATCAGCTTACTGCAGATTCATCGAGAATATAGAATTGAACACCCAATAGGATTTGAATTTTCTACCGTTGAAATCATAAATTCCTAGAAAATTCATAAACGAAACACATTAACAAAAATATCTATTTCCAAACGCGCGAAATGAAAATATTAAAACTCTATGTATAAGAACACGTCGCTAACTTGAACGAGAAATAGCATTTATTCTCCGATGTACACTTAACCGATGATAATAGTGATAGTATATTTAAAAAGCATCTACAACTTGGTACTGTTTATTTATCACTATTATAAGTTGCATATACATGTTTACACATTTTGGTCAATGCACAGCCACCTTTTTGGATTTAAGTAAAAGTATGCTTCATTCATAAATATTATAAATTATTGCTGAATCGTCTAATATAACTACATTAGTTCCCAAGTTTCAGCAAACCAATTTCAATTTTTTTTTCGGGGGCTTGTGCTTGCTCGAGCTTTAATAATATATTCCGCTTGTTTCAAAGTTAGTTATGGATGCCTCTTGGTAAATGATTTAAACTAAATTTTGTTCTAAATTTGATTCTTAAATGAGGTATTTCTTTCTGTCTTTCGTCAACGATTTTCTTAACTGAATAACACAAACTGTCTGTTATAATTGGAAACCATATTTTAGCTCTTTTTTTTTTATTGGACGTATGGCATAGCATACTTTATAGCCCGGGGGTGTAAGGGGCGAAAGCGCAAGTAGAGATTTAACTGCTAGCCCAAAAGTCAACCTCACCTGCTCGAGTGGTGGCAAAGCTTACCACCCGGTGCACCCTGCCAAACAAC
>WYDF02066566.1:0-54983 GCA_009867245.2 Adranes taylori
CATGTATAATAATCCAGAAAAAAATTCAATCAAAAGTATTAAGTAGGAAAAGCGGTAGAACTTCGCGCGATTTACAATAAAACGATATTTTCGTTCAAGACGGTCGCATTCCTCTTAAGTATGCGTTATTAATTAGTTATTTTATGAACAAACCACAAAAATACCATAACAAACAGAAATTATGAACTATGTTGAAGCGAACATCTGGGTAGGTGGGTACATTCCTCTTACAAACCCACTTTTTTCATCTTCATCCATAGTTTTTCTATGACTTTGTTGCCAAATACTATTTGTAGATGTAAAAATATCATATCTAATTTCTTTTTGCTACGCAATTCTTGGTTCATCATGTAATTTATTATTACCAAATTATTAGTTGTGTCTCTACCCCTTATAAATCCACTTTTCGTTTTTTGGTAACACTCTTTTCTCACTTAAATATCTCACAATCCTATTATTCATAATTCTTCCAAATAACCTATGTACTTCATTCATTATTGTAACACCTCTATAATTATCCACTTGCGTTCTATCTCCTGTCTTATATATCGAGATAATTTCACCTTATTTCCGTTTGTTTCACATGCTCTCCTTCCCATTCCAAAGGTCATTAAATTTTCTTACTAATTCTTTCTTATTCAGGCATCAATTCCATTCTTGTTCAGACATCCCCAAACTTCCTTTACAATCTCATCAAGACATACCGCATTTATTCATTCTCCTTATTTTTTCTAATACTTCCTCTTCCTTTATATTCTCCTCATTCTAGTCTGTATTATTTCCACTCATCATGCACCTCTCCTCTATTTACTAGACTTTCCAAAACACTTCATCCATTGGTAGTTCTCTAATATAGTTCACCTTCTATATCTTTTTTGATAGAAATTGCCTTTCATTTCCAATATTCTTTACGATGTTTGCTGTCATATAAATGAATATGACATTTACCTCTATTATTTTGTTTTCGTAAATAAATTTTGAGAAATATGAATAATGTTAACTGATTATCGGTTTTGATTTTTTTACAGCCTCCTGTATCCTCGCCTGGTCCTCAAGGTGGACCTGTACAACAGCAGCAACCACCATCCATGGGTGGTAGTGGTGGACCCCCACCGCCACCACCTGGTCAGCAACCGATGATGGGCGGTCAACAAGCTACTGGTGGTCCAGGACAACCGGTATGTATTTACTTTTAACGGTATCATACATTGAAAAATCATAACTAAAATTGGTATCTTGTATGACAAAAATATTCTTTGATGAATATTAATTTTTTGTTGCCAAATTTTGTGATGTGTCGTTCCTTAAAGAACATTTTTTAACTTGCTATTTGTTTGGAACTCGATGTACCGCGATATCATTTGAAAAGAACTTGTTGCTGTTGGAGTCAAAGAATTATTTTTTATAAATTTGTTTTTTCCGCCATTTCTTTTTCAGTAGTTCATTGAAAACCATTTAATAAACAGAAAAAGCTTTCTATTTCGAACGCAGTAGCATAGCATACTACCTTCATGGAAGCACCAAGAGAGTATTTAAGTATACACGTATGCAAGGTATGCAGCGTAGGAGGCGCCGTACATTCGTTTCCACACAGCATACATAGCCAACACTTATACCGTTTACTACGCAACGCATTCACCGAGCCAAGTCACATGGTTCATTGTTCTATTCATCGAGCTAGTTCCAATAGAAATGAACAAGAAATGAAATCAACGATAACAAACGAAAATATGCGTGAATATTGCACAGATTTGCGTTAGATGCAAAGCAATCATCGTCATTTTTAATTCCGTTTTCTAACAGTACGAAATACATAAATGATGCGAGGATTGTAATTGTTCTGCGTTGTTGAGTTGAGCGTTGTTGAATGTCAATCTTTTTTGATTTATACAGAGACAAGTTATAACTTGTATCTATAATATACAAATCGTTTGCAGGGTAACAATTAATTTGCAGGTTTCGTTTATACAATTTTATAAATTTTAAAACAATAACAGGTTGAAATGCTTTGGAATAATTGTTTAGTTAGGAAAACAGACGAGTGTTCCTACTCCAAATTATTTTATTTAAAACAAGTAAAATGAATGTGTGACGTTTTTCAACACTACAACTGTGTCATCAATAGACTGGAATGAGCATCAACACAGAGGAAATAAATACGGGGAGTGTTCTGTAACTACGGGGCCTAACAAAGAATACTCAAGTATTTTCTTGACAAAAAACATTTTATTTTTCAATATAGCCTCTTGCTCGCTTAACACACTTATTCCAAATATATTCCAAATTAACAATGTCTTCATTGTAGGTCGATGAATTCAAATCCTCGAAATAGCTATTTACAGCAGCGATTACCTCGGAATCAGATGAAAATTTTACAGCCGACTCATTTTTCAGATTTGGAAACAGATGATAATCGCTGGGAGCCAAATCTGGCGAATAGGCCGAATGAGGCACTAATTCAAATCCCAATTCATTAATTTTGGCCATTGCGATCGCAGACTTGTGGGCAGGTGCGTGATCCTGATGGAAAACCACTTTCTTCATTGCCAAATGAGGCCGTTTCTCTTTGATTTTGTTCCCCTTTTCTAAGTAGTCGACCAAAATAATTCCATGAGAATCCTATAACGCAGTTGCCAAAAGCTTTCCTGCTGACAAAACTGTGTTTGCATTCTTTGGTGGCAGAGAACCTTTGTATGCCCATTGTTCGGACTGTTCTTTGGTTTCAGGAGTGTAATGGTGAACCCAGGTTTCATCGACTGTTATGAAACTGCATAAAAAGTCCTTCGAATTGCGGCGAAAACGTGCCAAAAGGTCGCGAGAAACACTCAAACGATTCAGTTTTTGTTCCGGTATGAGCAACCGCGGCATCCAACGCGCCGAATATTTTTTCATTTCCAATTCTTCAGTTAACATTCTGTGCACATTGTCATTTGAGATACCCACTATGTCTGCTATCTCACGCACTTTTACTCGACGGTCATCCAATACGATACGATGGACTTTTTCAATTATATCCAGGGCAGTAGCAGTTTCACTAACTGAATAATTTCTGCTTAATCATAGTTTCTCATAAGCAATCAAATCTAATGTCACTCTCCAAGGCCCCAAGCGAAGGACCCTTAATGTCACTCTCCAAAACTTCCATGTTCATACTTGATATTGGGAAGGCGGTATTTGACTTGTATGTTCCAATTTCCGCCTGTGTTACTGTTATTGGATAGAATTCGGTTTTTTTATAGTTTATAAAATTTAGATTCGCTTCCTTATCTCTGCTCTTTCGGGAGCCCAGAGAATTTTCCTCGTCGATCTGCATGATGTTCTCCATTTATTTTCTTGATGAGGGTGATTTTCAGGCTGTGAGACACTTTGAGACCACCGCTGTTTATAGTTAGTAGATTGACGTCTTACCACCTTCCACATTACATTATATTGAACCGGGTCCTTGTAGTAGTTGCGGGTTTCTTTCGTTGTTCTCGGATTGCCTCTCTTGCTGAGAATTCTAATTATAAGGTGCTTAATTAAAATTATAATTATCTCTGCATCTATTCCGGTTGTTCAGACTCCCACCTGATTGTTGGTTTGCCCTTGTTTTATTTGTTAACTATTTCCCAAATTTTTGATGTTGGCCACCCATGAAAATAATTATCCCTGCTAGGTGGACCTCGCGAATTGCGCGTTCCGATATTCCTGATTGGTGTAAAAGTAATTATTTTGACTAAATGGAAATCTCGAAACCTACGGCTTCCGATCACAGTGTTTCGTCACATGGTCTGTTTAATTGCCCATTACACTGTGCTATCCTAATGCCTTTTGAAATTTTGTTTTTCTTGGGACATATAAAATTCTTTTCGTCCCGCAATTCTTTTGGTTTCTCTTGGATTTGTAGCTTGCAAGGATTTCACAGTTAATTCCTTTTTAAATCACCTAAACATATTGTAACTCAATATTGTTAGAGGTTCAAATAAATGGGTTATTAGAGTATCCTCCTGATGGCTGCGGCTAAACAATCCGTAAAAATTTGCGCGAGGGCGTAAAACCTATCATAATATACGGCAACGGACTCGTTACTTATATATGACTTACTACACTTGCTTGTAATATTGGGTTTCAGGCTCCCTTGTCCCACACCCTTGCAAAAGAAATTGTCTTAATTGCGTCCGTTCCCTATATGGAGTTATTTTATCACTAGCGGTTCTCGTTATGCGAAAACAAGTCAGGGAAAATATGGCTGGGTCATCGTAGACAGAGAGGGCCCTTTCGCAATTTGTGATGAAATGTTCTACATTAGCCGCATCAAATGGAATTATTATTGCTGGGACAATACAAAATTTTCCCTCATTAATAGCCGTTATTTTCTGTAGTTCATGTCGGATAATAAGCATAAAGTAGAGGAAAGAGAAAAAAATATATACATTCTTTAATTACGTTTGACCAAATAAAAACACTTATTTGCACCTACTTGTTATTATTCGATTTCTTATTATTTAATTTATCTTCTGTTGTTGAAATTATGAAAATTGATTGCATTTTTTTAGAACATATAGTACATTTTCTACCATCGCGTTTACTTAGATATCAAAATATAACTATGTCTGTCGACATTTTATTTCCATATCAATCTATTTCACATTGCGTCATGCATAATATTTCAACATGGCCCTACAGTTATGTGCCTGAAACGTAAATAAAGAATGACTAATGTTTCTTCTTATAAAACGCTACGCCGAAAGTACAGAAGTGTAAACGACATGCTATGCCAAATGAATATCCTTACATCATCTAAAACTAATAGAAACGTAAAAGACGTAAATCTCTTGAAATAAGAAAGAACAAAGACATGGAGTAACTAATAAAGCCTACATTTAAAAATAATTTAGCTTCAAGAATTGATTATAAAGTTTTTAGAAGCAGATATTGTTAAATATGAGATATAGACACCATGCAATTAAGTATAACTATGCAATGGATAACATTAAATTAATAGGACATAGATTCCTAAACTTTTTAGTAAATTTATAAAATAATATATACGAGGATAGTCCCAGAAGTACCCGACCTTACTTATAGATGGCGGTTGCTGTTTGAAAAGAATGACTATGGTAAAAGGTACCATCTTTATAAAGCTTAAGTTTGACGTTTAATCACGCTACATTGTTCAGTATTTGTTTCACTATCATTAGTATTGAACTTTCTGAGTGTATTTGTAAACATGGAAGTTGTGAGATAGAATACTTTCATTTCAAAGGCCTCTGTCCAACCACTGTCAAAGCGGAGCTAGATTCTACTCTGGATCAGTCTGTTGCTTTTTTTACAACAGTAATATATTCGGTTAAGCGAGGCTCCGAGTTGCTAAGACGAACATCATACATCTATTCTAGAATAAGGACATTCGATTTTTAATTGCAGAAGATTAAAATTCCGAAACTGAGACATCCACATAACCTAGTTTTATCTTTTGGACTCACTGATATGAATGACATCGAGTTGAAAACGTAAAGCACTTCATCATCGGTAGAAGGGAAAAAAAAAATCGAAATTTGTCACTTTTGGAATTACTAACTTAATAATTTCTGCCCTTACTTAGTTTCGTATAAGCATTCAAATGTAATAAGGATTGTGTTTTTCGAATACATTTTACAGATCGAAAGGTTACCGTCGATGGTCAATTATGACTTATTTACAATAAATATATGTTAACTTATCATTATCGTTTTATCATGTGTGTTACTCTTGTAGGGTCAGGGTCAGGAGAACCTAAATGCATTACAAAGAGCTATTGATTCCATGGAAGAAAAGGGCATGCAAGAAGATCCAAGATATTCACAGCTTTTAGCTTTGCGTGCTCGGACAAATGGCAATACTAATCTTTTCAATCAGTTGCAGATGCAGCAGTTGAGGTATGTTTAATATACATATTGTTCTGTACGCTATTTTGCTCATCTTACAATTTTAATATACTGTAAATAACAAACTCATATTTTTCAATTATTTCATTATTTGTATTACCATAAGTAAATAATTTTTAGGGCTCAAATAATGGCCTATCGTTTGTTAGCTCGCAATCAACCGTTGACACAGCAAATGGCAATGGCCGTGCAGGGTAAGCGACCAGATGGATCGCCTCAGTGTCCAACACCTCCGCCACCTGGCGGTCCTCAGCCACCTTATCAACAAGGCATGCCACCACAACATCAGCAGGTATTAAATATTTTATAATTAATAGTCACCAATCACTGAATAAAAGTTGTTACAATGGTATCGTCTGAAACGATTCACATTGTTCACGTGGAATAAACTTTTCAAATTACTGAAATTAAATTTGCAGTTTCAATAATTTAACGTACGTCTAGTGCTCGTTTCGGAGCACTCCTAGTTAGACATGTGTACATTTTGCTACAAGCACTAACCGCAAAAATGGTATATTTTAACCATTGTACCATTAGTCAACTGAAATAGCGTTGTGGTGGAAGTTGGCCGCCTTGCCTACTTCCACAAATAATTAGTTATCCATCGATCTCATGTACTTATTAAAATAATAGTTGTCATATTGGTATCGCCTCGTACACATTTAATTAATCATTTTGAAACTATTCACATTGTTCACGTTGAATAAACTTTTCAAATTACGTGTAGTTTAAATTTGCAGTTTCAATACTAACGTTCGAGTGCTCGTTTCTGAGTATCCACTCCTCGTCAGGCACATGGGTGTTTAATCTTTATGCATTGGCCTGACATTTTTGTACAGACACTATAAACCTTGCAATCATATTTTTTTTTCAATCATGCCTAATTCCGACTTGACATAGCCAGGCATATCACGTACAACTATTACTTCCTTGTATTTCGTATTATGTTTATTTAATTTTCTCATTCCTCTTTTGTACTTTAAATTATGGAGGTAAGGGATGTCTTCAGGCTAGAAAGGAGGACTGGGAGAGAGAAGAATAGACCAGTATTGGTCAAATTGGCATCGTGGGCAGATAAAATGGATATAGCGAAAAGAAAGAATATTATGAAAGAAAGTGATATATTTGTGGATGATGATCTAACAATGCAGAAAAGGAAGGTGCAAAAGAAGATTTGGTGAAGGGAAAAAGAAGTGGTAAGGAGAAGGTAAGAGTACCACCCAAAGTATGAGTGGGAAGGGATGTATGGAAATGGGATCAGGTGGAATAAAATTTTGTAAAGGAAAATGGAGGCGAGAAGGGGGACAGGTTCGATAAAAATCGTGTGTGGTTTCGCAGGACGGAAAACTAAAAGAAATATGGAAAGACAGAGACTCGTCATCGTTGTCTTCCCTTATAAACAATAGGGGAAGACAACGATGGCGAGTTAGAAAACAAGGGAACTGAGAGACGGTGTAACATAGGGATGGGTGGAAGTGAAAATAGGGGAGATAAGAAGCGAAATGTGAAGTCATCAAAGTAGAAGGTGGAGAGGAGAGAAAGAAGATCTACTCCCGTGAAAAATATAACTATGTTTTTAATAAGTTCAGAAAATCGATGAATAACTAATTATTTGTGAAAATAGGCAAGCCGGGCAACTTCCATCACATTACTCTTTCAATTGACTAATGGTACAATGGTTAAAATACACTATTTTTCAGGGTAGTAAAATGTCATCAATGCATAAAAATTAAACACACACTTGCCTAACGAGGAGCGAAACTCTGAAACGAGCGCTTGTTGTACGTTAGTTTATTGAAACTGTAAATTTAAAGATCACATAATTTGTTAAAAGCTTATTCAACGTGACCAATATAAATTGTCTTAACCTGAACGATTAAATGTGTACGAGGCTAAGTCTAGAACAACTGCTATTTTATAAGTACATGACATCGATGGATAACTAATTAATTACCGAATAGTTAATATTTGGATATGAAACAAAAATGCAAATGCAAATAGTTAACAAGACTAAAATACTTTTTGAATATTGTTTAATTTAGGGTCAACCGGATGGCATAGATAACCAATCAAATGATCCAATGAAGCCTCCGATGGGGGGCCAACAAATGCCGGGTGGTCCACAGGTGTGTAATTTGTTTAATTTTTGTCAAACATAACTTTTTCATTAATAATTTGTGTTCGTATCTAATGTACCTTACAGCTTTAATTCTAAATGAAATAAGTATGAAAAATATACCAAGGGTTACATTTTTATATAATAGTACGTACTCAAAAAAAAAGATATAGATTAAAAAAAATTAAAAGGTGACTTAATTAATCGATATTGACATTAGTCGATTGTTATCGATTGTGAATTAGTCGATAGTTTTCGATAGTGACAGTTACAGCTTTTGACTTGATATAACCAAAAGCAGACAGCTAAATCTTTCTAGCTGAAAAACGCACAAGACTTAAATTTGTTACTTTCAAATTACTTTTTGTAATTACTAGAATTTATAAGTATAAAACGTTTCTTAGTAAAGTTAAAAGTAAAAAAGAAATAGGGTTCTGAACTAGATGATTTTTGATTACAGATTTCTGTAATGAATAAAACATCTCGTTTGTTAAATGTCACATTTCTTTTTTGCTTTTAAGATTACTAAATAAAGTTAGTAATTTTAGTAACCAGAAGAAACAAATACTATTAGTTTAATTTTGATTTTTAATAAAATTTGACAAAAACGTGGCAAAGAAAAAATATACGAGGATGGTATGATAAATACATGTGTTAAGGAATACAATGCAATTGTTTTGCAGTCAGTACATTTATATCGGCATAATCTCCTTGTAGCTTTATACACTTAGTCCAGCGATGTTCCAATTGTTTTAAGCTATCGATATAATAAGATTTATAAAAGTCCCATGTATCGGTAATAGGCCCATGTTTCGGTAATGACTTCGTCATTTGACCTGAAGCGCTTTCCGTCAAATAAATTTTTCAAGTTTGAAAAAAGAAAGAATTTACTGGGGCCAAATCTGGCGAATATGGAGGTTGGGAATTCGTATCCTAAATCGAATAGATTTATTGTCACAATTGCTGATGAGTGGGTCGGGCAATTATGATGGTAGAGAATTTTTGTTTTTGCTAGGTGGGGTAGTTTTCTGTTTAGTTCCGCTTCAAATCGATCTAATAAATCAGCATACAATCCCGAAGATTATGCCTTGCGAAACGCAAAATATCGCCGCCACAATTTTTCCGGCTGATGGAATCGTCTTGGCCTCTTTTAGTGTATGTTCTCTGGGAAAGGCCAATTGTGCCGATATGCCTTTGGTTGCTAATGTGTAGTTATATACCACCTTGATGAAAAAGTTTAAGGAACAACTACCGTGTAGTGCTGTCAGTCACCCGATTTGAGTTCTTATTTTTTTGTTAGGTTACCCCATCTTGTCATTGACATTATCACTAAATTTCAGTGTCACAGCTTAACATTTGTCAGGGGTACATCGTCTTGAGTACATCTGTCTCCGTGCGTGTTTTCGAATGTTACGAATTTAAAAATCGAATTGACATTGCATCAACGAGTTTGTATTAAATTTTGTGTTGAAAACGCATTTAACGGTGCTAGGACCTTGGAAATTGGGCAATGATACTTTATCGAAAACAAACCTTCATATATGGTACATGCGCTTTTGAAGTAGGATTACTCGTGAGTTCGTCGAGGATGATGAGCGCAGCGGCAGGCCGTCGACATCGAAAACCGGCGACAGCATCGATAAAATCAAAGAAATGATGACCGATAATCGCTAATTGACCATTGAGACCTGGCAGAGGAACTTCAACATTGCCTATGGATCTGTTCAAGACATTTTGGTTAATGATTTGAACTTCAGACGTGTCACTGCAAACCATGTGCTGAAAGACGTGAATTTCATGCAAAAAATGGTTGAAGTCACGAAAGACATGATTTTCATGGCTAAATCCGACCCAACATTTATTAAACACATTATTACTGGAGACCAGACGTGGGTTTATGAGTGTAATACGCAATCTAGGCATCAAGCGACTGAATGGTGTACACTGAATGACCCAAAATTGAAAAGACCACATCGTTTTCAGTCGAAAAAGATGGCGATGCTCACTGTTTTCATGCAATTCGCAAAATAGACAGGTTTTGTGGGCAAACAACTCGTTGATTTTGCACCACGATAACGCACAATTCCGTCGTTATCCCCAATTTTTTGACCAAGAACGGAACGAATACCATCCGAAAGCCACCAAATGCATCTGATTTGACTTCCTGCGACTTCTTCATGTTCAGTCCACTCAAAAAACCGCCCCGGGAAACGCTTTTTTGCAGCCAATAGGAGATAATGGAAAAATCAAATACGTCTCTAATGGTCATACCGAAAACTAAGCATCAAATATGTCGAGGATTTGATCAAGCGCGAGATAAGTACGTTGCAGTTAATGGAACCGAACAATATCGATTTTGATGAATAAACTTGTATTTTCAATTTTTTTAAGAAATTCCTGAAACTTTTTGACCAGGATGGTATCCATGTCTCATTGACAATCAGATATCGCCGTAGAAACGCACTTGTACTGCCCTTAAACAAGTCGAAACATTGCTTTGAACCATTCCGAAACATTGCGATTCTGGTTTTGAGCAATCGTCAGCAGTACCCATCTCGCTGATTGGTTTTTTCATACTTAATTTTTCATAAAGGATGTTTTGCACACGTTCCATTGAGACGTTTACCATATTAGCAAATCTCTAATATTTACCCGGCGGTCTGCGAACACGATATCAAACTTTATTAATCATGTGGTCCTTAGTCACATGGTCGCTCCTCAGCAAAAACAGATGTTCGTCCGCGTTTAAATTCATTTAACCAGTATCTGATAGTAATCGTCGAAGATCTATGTTCTTTAAAAACTGTATCCAACTTCTGTTTGATTTCAGCACTCGTTTTCCCATCAAAAAAAGAAATCGAATGGCTGGTATTGTTCTTTTACCATGATTCTACTAATAGTTGATCACTTTCAACAGCTCTCAAAACAATACGACTTGATGAATCTCGATGAATCTCGATGAATCTCGATGAATCTCGATGAATCTCGATGACTTTTTGACAATCGTCAACTGAAGAATAATACTAACAGTCGGTAATACAGATTTTGACACAGTGCGCCATTTATTTCCAAACATGGGTATTTCTCATACCGTCCTCGTACACCTCTATATTTCATTATATTCTATCCACCATGAGTCACTAATCTATTTAATTTTTAAATTATCACTTGTTTTATGCAAACTAGATACAGAAACCCGCACCATTCGTCCAACAACCGCCCAGCATATTGCAGGGCGGTATCCAACAACAGCCCCCTATCGTGGGCGCCTCTCAGCAGGTATATAATAAAAGAAAAGAAATAATTTCTGGAATGTTCGGTGTGTTTTGCATGAGAATTTTGTTCCATTAGTTTTCTTTGATTTCTATAATTGATCTAGTTTTGTTTTCATTTTCAATTATGGCACCAAAAAATGGTTGCGAATTTATGGTTAATGTAGTTTTTCTTACAATATTTATATTTTGTGGCACCGGGTAAAGAACATTAAAATTTTTAACGTTATATAATTTATTGATGCTTTTATTGGTGTTAATGATTATACTTTGGTTTTGATTCAGTTTGAAAATATGTTGAGAATTTCATTAAATTTATTATCACAAAAATCTGTAAACTGGAAATTTTTATCAGAATTCATCCTGCTTTTACATGTTAAATTTTGATATTTTAAAAACTATAAATTTATCAAAAGAGTTTAAAATTAATAGTTTTTTTTAAATAATTCCGTAAAATGCACTATTCTTTTTAACATTTTTATTATTAACGTATGTTTCGGTACACAGTACCTGAAATTCTGAAACTAATCTCAAACTTGAAAACCAAAATATTAATTAGTATTATTAAGATCTTCAAGTAAAAGTTATCCAGATATTGAACACTCGTATCATTGCTATTAAAAATTGTTTCAAATATCTTCTAGGGCGTACGTCCACCAATGCAAGGTGGTCCAGGACAGCCACAGCAACCCGGACAGCATCAGATGCAACCGATGGGTGGCGCTAGTGGAGGACCGCCACCACCACCACAATCACAACAGGCTATTCAGCAGGGCCAACAACAACCTCAACAGCAGGGTCTGCCCATGCAACAAGCACCAGGCAGTAAACAGAACCGATTTACGGCTTTACCGAAACCTTGTGGTATAGATCCGATTGTAATTCTACAGGAACGAGAAAATAGGTATAGAGTTGGTTTATATGTTGTATTTTCTGTTTTCGTAAGTAATGAAAGATAAGTAATGAAAGACTGGCTGTTAGTTTGTGTTTTGTGACTTAGTTTGTATCTTTTACTTGGTTATGATTTCTCTTAAGATGTATCTAATTGTGATATTAAGATTTAAATTTGAAGACTTTTAAATTTACCACTGTCGCAATATTCCCCTATTCAGGTGAATGACAATTACAAAATGTAGTGCATAGTACATGTAATTGTTACAATTTGGCATAAGGTTGACAATCGTTTGAAAACGTAAAACAATCGTTACTTTTTAAAATCTTTAACGAAGAACTTGTCGCAATCTTAGTGCTGTATAAAATATACGTTAAACATGATGTATACGAATCTTCGACTATACTAGTTATGAAGAATTGATCAGCGGAAATAAGAAATTTCTAACTTCTTAGGAAGCATTAACGAAAAATTGAATAAATATAAATTAAACTCTATAAAACTTTCTGAAAGAGGGAGGGGGTTAGAAGATTAAACTATCGAGTTGGAGTCGTAGTACAGTTTGAAATCTGAAATATATGTATGTATTAAATCCAGTATATTCTGTTTCTGGCATTAAAGTGAAACGTGGTCCCTGACTAAATTAAACGTGTCTAAATAACTCAAATGAACAATATATTTTCATATTTTTCTATTCCAAAAATTATTTTGCGAAGGTTTGTACTGATCGAATCCAACTGTGTTACTAACTAAAAATAGTGAACTATCATTTGCTGTAATAACTTAAAATCTGTAATAATAGGTCTTAATATAATTTTAACCTATATTTCACATAATTATAGTGCAAACTAAGTCAAAGCGTTAAATATTCAAAATATTTATTTTTTCTTTTATAAGTAATAATTGCATGCATAAGTCAGTTAATTACAAATTTAATTATAAGAACTATATTAGTTATTTTTTATATGAAAAACAAAATGATCCCCATTTGGGGCTCACGGTAAATAGCGTGTTCTTTTAAGGTAAGCGTGTAAGAAAATAATTGTTCCTATTTCAGTGCCATTATGGCCAGCAAAAATTTTTTGTCGTTAAAGAATTTGGAAAATTTCGTGGACGAATGTGATTTTGATAATAAGAAAGAACCATGAGATTGTGTAGATATAGTTTTATTACCACCTGATGTAGATGGTTTGTCTGATGAAGATTTGGACGAGAATATATTGGAAGTTACTGTTCCCACTGATGTTCCGGGGTCTGTTGAAATACACCGCATTCTATAGGATGAAACTCCGAAAACTAAAAAAATTAAGATAAGAAAAATATAAGAAGATAAGAAAATTTCCACTTTGATAAGAAAAAATATATCAAAGTGGAAAAAAGAGACCATCATTTACTGTTTACGATTACATGATAATGAATGCGAGCAACGTAGATTGAATATGTGTACTAAATTGAAGGGCAAATCTCTCGTAGAAATATTTGAAATGTTATTTGATGATCACATTCAAGATGTTATTGTAAGAAATAGCCTGATGTATGCAGCTCAGAATAATCAACATTCATTCACATTTTCAAATATACCTATCAAACGAAACAAAGACAAATTATTAAAAATTCGACCAATTCTTGATGCGTTAAATATCCGTTTACATGCATTTTGGCATCTTTTCAGATAATATAAGCATTGACGAACAATTGGTGCGGTATTATGGTCATCATTACCTCAAGCAATTTATTTGAGACAAACCTATCCGCTTTGGGTTCAAACAATTGGCTATGTGCTATGCTAAAACAGGATTTTAATACAATGCTGAAATTTATGAAGTAAAAACCGGCAATACCCAGAATTAAATGAACGGATTGGGTATGTCCGTCATACTGGATAAAACAACACTGCTTTTACTTCGATAATTTTTTCACTAGTTTTCAATTGATGAAGGCATGCAAAGATAAAAATATTCGTGTAACGGGGACAGTTAGATACAACAGAATGAACAAATGGTCTAATAAAAACGAAAACGCCATGAAAAAGAACAACGCGAAGCCTTTGATTATAGTTTCGATACAGAAAATGAAATCTTTGGTTTGGTATGGAAAAACAATAATATTGTTAAAGTGCTCTCTAATCATTTAGAAGTTTTGCCATTGCATAAAGTATCTAGATGGTCTACAGCAGAACACAAGCAAGTGTTGCTACTCTAACCAAGTGCATTATAGCTCAATATAACAAGTTTATGGGAGGAGTGGAAGGATGGATTGGGATATTCAAAAGTATAGAATTAAAGTGAGAACTAGAAAATGGTACTTTCCTCTTTTTACGCACGCAGTTGATATGACCATCGCACACATACTATATGTATAAAATGACAAATAATAACAATATGCCATTATTGGACTTCAGAAGGGTGATTATAAGAGAGTACTTGCCGATGCATTTACTGTCAGACCCAAAGATTTCTGGTCGTCCTTCTTACTGCATCAGTGCACAAAAGCGTGTTCCTGATGCAGTAAGGAAGGATCCAACTGGACATTATTTGGAGAGGACCCTGGAAGGGAAACAAAGTGCGCAATTTGCAAGAAAAATGTTCGGAAACAATGTGGTAAATGTGTAGGCAACAATGTGGTCCAAGTATAGGCTTACACTTGGAATGTGTGAAAGAGAGGCACAACATGTAATTTTATTGATGATAAACGGAATATATTTTACATATGTTACTAGCTAATAATTAATTTACATGCCATTAACTGGCCCCAAATGGGGATCATAAAAAAGATCACTAAAATTACAGTTTTTCGATTTCAAATTAATAAATCTCGTGTATTATTTTTATTTTTACCATAAAACCTATGACCATATGATAAAAATTGGGTAAAAATGGGAGGTCCAGATTATATCAAAAAGGCAATATACCTACAAAAGCTCTAGAAATAATTTGAAATAAAGTTAAGTCACAAATAAGTATCCACTTTCTGTATTAAGTTAAAAACAATTAAAGTAATCCCTTGCAGATTGATACATTTAAAATACATCATATTAAGTTATTTCATTTTTATATGCCATTTCTATCTTAATTAATTCTAATATTTCCATCAGACTATGTTATATTGTAAGCCATGATCCTGCTTTAACATAATTAAATTGTTTAATGGCGAGAAGGCATTAAACAAATGTATGAAATCTGTCATTCTGTCTAGTAGTAATATCTTAAGTATTTTATTACATAGTTGACATTGTATTTTAAGTACACACATAAATAAATAAATAAATAAATAAAAATAAATATTTTATTCTTATAGAGTGGCGGCTCGTATTCAAGCACGCATGGAGCAATTAGCTAACCTACCGACCAATATGCCTGAGGATCTCCGGCTTCAAGCGCAAATAGAGCTCCGAGCTTTGCGTTGTCTTAATTTCCAACGTCAATTGCGTAGCGAGATCATAGCATGTACTCGCCGGGACACAACATTGGAAACCGCGGTCAATGTCAAAGCATATAAGAGGACTAAACGACAGGGTTTGCGAGAAGCTAGAGCCACTGAAAAGTTGGAGAAACAACAGAAATTGGAAGCGGAACGAAAGAGAAGACAAAAACATCAAGAGTTTTTGGGTTCGGTATTGCAACATGGTAAAGATTTTAAGGTAATTGATTATTATCCATTTTAATTTTGATTAAGTTGCCGTAGATTAATTCTTCGTTAGCACTAGGATTCGTGGCGAACTCCTTGAATTCTTCTGCGTTGTCTTTTGAGTTCATTGAATTATCTTGTATGAGATCCTTAACCTCACTTTTATTTAAACACATAAAACACTGCCGTGAGTTTACTTTTCCGGTAGATTTCATATCCACAAGTTCTTCAAATAGTGAACTTGACACATTCTATGTGTCATTTAAAGAATCTAGTCCAATTAATTGACAGCTTATAATCTGACAGTTTTTAACATTTGCTTAATTCCATATTTTAGGAATTCCATCGTAATAATCAAGCGAAACTGGTTCGTCTTAATAAAGCAGTATTGAATTATCATGCAAATGCTGAACGTGAACAGAAAAAGGAACAAGAAAGAATTGAGAAGGAACGTATGCGCCGTTTGATGGCCGAAGATGAAGAAGGTTATAGAAAACTTATTGATCAGAAGAAAGATAAACGATTAGCATTCTTGCTGTCACAAACTGACGAATATATTTCTAATTTGACTGAGATGGTTAAACAACATAAGATGGAACAAAGGAGGAAACAACAGGAAGAAGTAAGTTCTTGATCCTATATTTTTCATACATTTGTTTAATGGCTTCTGGCCATTAAACAATTTATTATGTTAAAGCAAGATCATGGCTCTGGTATTATTTTCTTCATATAACTATCATACCGCTTTTCTTATTTTGTAACACAATGCTGTTTCATGAGTTTCAGGGGTGGGTCGCATTTATCGCTTTGATTATACTGAACTTTAGTATTAGTATTTTATTACAGCGTAGGCAACAGAGTTGAGAGCTCCAATATTCTTTTAATCACGCACTGTATACAGTCCAGTTCGTTCTTAAACTTGTTTTCGATGTGTCATTAACAACGTCTTCTGGCAAAGAGTTCCAATGTGGTACTATTCTGTTAGTGATAAAGTGTTTTCTTGGATTGCGTCGACAGAGTTCAGTTCTTAGTTTGACGCTGTCGCCACGCAAGCGTGTGTCTGTGTTCCTCCTTAATATGGAGGAACACAGGCACACGCTTGCGTTCTTCGTTCTACTTGGGACGGAAGCTTCAGGAACGCTAATCTCTCTTCGTATGATAGATTCCTGATCTCAGCTGGTAGTTTGGTTGTTCTTCTCTGTACACGTTCTAGAGTCTCTATGTCTTTTATGAAATATGGATTCCAGATAAAGTGGCCATATTCCAATATAGGACGAATATATGATTTGTAAATAGTTAAAAAAGCATTAGATGTTATATTGGGAAATGCTTTCTTCGTTATGTATATTAAAGAATTAGCTTTCTTTACCGCTTCGTTTATATACTCGTCCCATTTCAAGTTTGCACTTATTGTAAGGTCAAGATCTTTTTGCGATGCTACTGCTTTCATTGGTTCACCAGCAAGTATATAACATTTTTCAGGGTTGGACGCACCCATATGCAAGACTGTACATTTACCAGCGTTTAATGGCAAGAGCCAAACCTGCGCCCAGTCGTACATTTTGTGCAGGATTCCCTGCGTGTTATAATTAGGGTCATCCGCATACCCAATAATCTTCGTATCGTCCGCAAAATTATTAATTCTACTTGACATCTGCCTGGACATGTCACTGTTATAGCACAGAAAGAGCAGAGGTCCAAGAACGGAACCCTGTGGTACACCGCTAAGAATGTTGTGTTCTGTAGAGTAACTGCCCTCGACACGAACTCAGTAAGTACGATCTGTTAGGAAACTTCGATCTGTTAGGGAATCAGAAGGTTACTTCTGATTCCCATCACATCTACCTTGAACAGTAATCTTTCCGTCGGCACTTTGTCGAATGCTTTTTCGAAATCGAGATATATGATGTCCATAGACTCACCTTTGTCAAATTTAGTAGTGTACTCGTTTAGTGTTAAAAGCAAATTGCTTGTGACAGATTGCCCTATGAGAAATCCATGTTGCGATTCTCCAAGTGTGATAACTCTTTTTATAGATTGGGATAATTGTGGTTTTCCTCCATTCGTCAGGTACTACACCTCTGGTCGTTCATAACTTCAGATAATGGAGAGCAAATTTTACTTCCGCATCTGCTACATGGAGAAACACGACTGGTATGTTGTCCGGTCTCGGACTGGTGCTTGTCTTTAGTTTGTTTAAAAGTTTTTGTACTCTTGCCGGCTGTATGTCAACTGAATCAATATAATTTGCCATTCTCGGTAAGTATGGTAGGGGACCATATTTTTCCTGAGAGTAGACGCTACAGAACTGCTTGGCAAATTTTCCCGATATTAATGTGCTGTCAGAGGCTGGTAGATACTGGTTGTCAGTACATAGTGATATTGATCTCACTTTGGACCTTAGGGAGCTTGAAATGTAGCAGAAAAATTTCTTCCTGTCGTCAAGAATTGATTCCTCATACTTCTTTTTTCTAATCTAATTCTTAACGTAACCTCATTGCACATGTTTCAATATGCCGCATACGCTTCACCTGTCTTCACTGCTTTGTAACATCCCATGCGTATCTTTTCTTTTGTGTAAGCTTTATAATCGTTAAGTTTAACCAGGGTTTTAGTGCGTGTTTCATTACAGTTTTTTCTGGTACATACTGCTCTATCGCACTTCGCGCATTTGACAATTTTGGGTAGATATTTAGCTCAGAGCTGGACAGATAGTGGCAGATATTGACATAATTTGCTTTGTTGAAGTTGCGAACGCGCTTGGTTTTGCAGTTGGTATTATCTATGGAAACTTGTACGTTGACTTCAATTATGCAATGATGTCGGTTATTAGTTTTTTGTCATTAATAAATAGCAGGTCAAATACTGATTGATTATTATTAGCACGGTGCCGTGTTGGTTCTTTTTACTAGATGACATAAACGGCTATTAGTATGTGAATTGAAAAAATATTCTGCGCACTCATTGTTTTGAGTGATCATGTTCTGCTGCCAGTTTATTTGCGGTAGGTTAAAATCACCAAAAACAATGAGTGTTCTATGCTCTGAGAAATTAAAATTTTTATCCATCAATGTTTTATCGGAGATAGGTGAGTGATTGGGCGGACTATAGACACATATTAAATTGAATTCATTTTGACCGTATTTTGCCCTAACGAATAGAACTTCACTTAGATCCTAAGTACTTAATATTAAGCTTAAGTCCTTTAAGATCATTTATTAGGTATATGCATACACCACCTCCTCTTGTTTTTCCGATCTGCAATAGTAAGCGAGTAGCTTGAAAGATATACTATACTGTCAGGTATGTCAGTATTTAACCATGCCTCAGATATCATCATTACGTGAGGTGCAGAGACTGATACTACGGAGACAAATTCGTTAAACTTCGCTGTCAGAGACGATATTTGTATACAGTAGCTTTATATTCATGATGTCTCATAGGTTAGGTTTACTATTATTTTGCATATGAATTACCTGGCTGTATTCTTTGCCTATCTTGTCACCGATGTCTTTGCCTTCTTTCATTTTTTTCCCACTAGTGTTGATAAAAAAATGATACCTATTGACGGCAATACCTGTTTCCCAGTTATTTGGGTTCAGTAGTTTCTCCAGCTCATAAGGCATTTAATAGATAGTTGCCCTGTTACTGGAGAGTCTGATTTAACTTATCGTATAATATATCAGACCTAGGCTGATAACTTTTATACTCTTCAAGCTCAGTTACTAGTTTATCAATTGTTTTCTGTTGTTTTTGTGCTGTTATTGACCTCTGGCATTGAAATATCGGGAGAGGTTTTGGATGGGTGATGCCTTTTGATGAAGTTGCACCGTGTTGACGTAGATTAACTCTTCGTTAGCACTAGAATTCGTGGCGAACCCCTTGAATTCTTCTGAGTTGTCGTTTGAGTTTATTGAACTATCTTTTGTGTGATTCTTAGCCTCACTTTTGATACGAGAAATGAAGAAGATACGAGAAAATACGATGATGACCTCAAATTGAGGTCGAAACGTTCACAAGTGTAATCGAAGTGCACAAAAATAAATACATAGTTGTCCATTATCCGATTATTTTATTTACCAGTATATGAGAAAAAGAAAAGAAAAGATGTGCGTCATGTAATACTTATCTATTAACTTCTATTTTTGATTGTTGACTATATGATGATGATTTATAACTGATTAGATTAGATATTGATTAGACTATTTTTGCTACTTTGAGCAAATTGCTCTTACGGAAGCGATATTTCATCGATCGCTGTCAGTAGCGAAGATACAATTTAGAAATGCGTCTCCTCGATATTCGGCTGTGTTGGCCTTTTTTTCGAAATTTGGCTGAGTGATACACTGCTTGTTTATCGGATGTGTGTTGTGGGACGTCTACGTGATTAAAATCTGAAAATTCATAACATGGGAAATAGTAACGGTTTTCAAACCTGATAAGAGATGTCGGTTAGGACCGTTGGAAACAACAAAAAATTTTCAGTTGATACTTCCGGAACAAAATAATAAAAGCTTCTCGCAAAGAACCTAAACTAAAGTAAGAAAAAGTTTAGGTAAAAACAATACATATCTAGGTAAACGAGTACGAAAGTAATAAATTCTCTCGAAGATACCGAATGATATTTGACATTAATGGCAATTTTTTAAACAACTACTGCATGCGAGCATGCGGGCTTTTTTTCTTCTGTCCGTTCTCTTTTTGTAAGCTTTAGCGTGAAAGTAATCAACGAATTAAATTTATTTGTCAGTTTATATTAAATTATTTATATTAAAACTTATTACGATGTTAATTAATTTATATTAAATTGATTAACCGATAAGTAGATTTTTAAATTTTTTATTTTAGTTCTTTTGGTAATTAATTTTATCTGTTTGCAGCCCGCAGTCTTTTATAGGTTCCGGAAGTATTACTTCTTTCTTACGCATTCCAATATTATTTTCAGTAATACTTCTGTAACACGTTTGTCTGATAAATATTTTATTAGGAACGACGTAAAAAGAAGAAAAAAAAGAAGATTATTGGTGCAGATGGCGTCGAAGTCGATGATGAAACCTCACAGGACTCCGATAGACCTGTCACTGTTATGGAATTATCAACAGGTAAAGTCTTAAGTGGCGATGATGCTCCAATACTCAGTCAATTACAACAATGGCTCGAACAACATCCCGGATGGGAGGTAACTCAATTATATTTAACTCAAGTTATTTAACATTTTATATTATATTAAATATTATTTTATCAGGTGGTGGAAGATGATGAAGAAGATAGTGATGCAGAAGATGAAGACTCTGAAATGCTTGATGAAGGTTCTTCGAAGAAACATTCAAGAGATGGTACAGGTCACGACAAGGAAAAGGTGAAAGAAGTTATCAAGAAAGCGAAAGGTGAAGATGATGAATATCATAAGAATGCAAATGAGGAACAAACTTATTATAGGTTAGTCATTGTTTCTTATCGTTGAAAAATAATTTTCTATGCTTTGTGGAAGTAATGCAATTAATACACATGACCATTATTTGAATATTAGATATTTTGATGGGATTACTTTTTTGTTTTTGGATAAATCACTTTTATATGGTTTTTACGCAAATGTCGCATCTTAGAGTATATAGCATCCACAGCTGACTAACGTTAATTAAGGAGTAGATTAATTTCATTGAGGATTATCCAATAGTCGTAAGCTAAAAAAATGTTTATAAATGAAAAAAACTACATGAAATTTGTTGGCCTTTGCTCAGGGGGTTATATAAAAGTACTGATGAAACGAGAAGCATTAAAAAACAATAATATTTCTAATATATTACCTATATTGAAAACTAAAAATTTGTTACACAAAAAAAAACTTCAATGATTATAATTTTTACGTAAACAATTATGAAATTATTTTATAAATATTAAATGTTACTTGAAGAAACACAATTTGATGGGAATAATATTTGGGGCTGTAAATAACTAACTTTTGAAGAATGTGTTCGCTTTTTGGATTCTATTATTCTTTCAAAATTTGCTTTAATATTAGATAATTGAATGCGCATATCTGGTGCCGCATTTAATTTACTCCGTTATTTTGCTTTTGTATGAGTATATTTTGAAAATTTTGATTCACACATGTATGACGTTGCAAACGGTAACAAAAAACAAATAGCCTTTTTTGATAATTGAGGATATTCCTCGTATCTATCAGACAAAAATGTCGTTAATGGAGTCTCTTCAAACTTAGCTTTTAAAGTAGAATCTGAACAAGTATACGTTGGTGATGCTATAATATACTTGGCTGGATGATAGCAAAAATTTAATTTTTGGACTCTAGAAATCGCCAGCGTTATTAAATGAAACTACCAGCAATACGCTCTAAATTAAAGTATCTATTTATGTATAAAATTTCTATCTATATATATATATATAGATAGAAATGTATGTATATATATATATATATATATATATATACATACCGGGGTGTCCCAATAGTGTGTCCAAGTCCAATTCCTCCTGTATCATATTATATGAAGAAAAATTTCCAAAGCAGAAGTGTCTAGGGCTTTAAGCTACACAAACTAAAAATATTTTCATGGCTGTTCTATATCTGCAGGCCGAACACAAAATACATTTTATTATATTGAATGCTATACTTCTTATTTGATAATTCGATTCTATGTGTTTTTCATAACTTTCAATCTAAGACTTGCTAGATCTATACCGGGTGTTTCAAAAGTTATGGCTAGTTTTATGCCAAAATTATGCTAATTTGAACTGCTTGTATCTTAAAAGAATAAAATATATTTGATCTGTTTTTGGACCTGGTATTTCTAGTATGCCCTCACCTTTTACGCGTATAAAATATTTTGCGTTGTATTGAAAATTGTATACAGGGTGAACCAAAATGCGCAGTAGGGTATTTTTCAATTTATTTAAATGGAACCTAATTAAATAAACATCCATTAATAATTATTTTTTCTTTAACGAAACACAAATAAAATTATGATTTGAATAAATGAAAATCAAATGGAAACTAAAAAATATTAAGGGTGACGATTATATTAAGGAGTATGTTTATGGAGTTGGTTAACGCCTTTTCGCCGGGAAAGTAGAGTTTTAAGTCATCCACATAAAACAGATGACTTACACTGCATATCCAGCTATCAGATTTTCCACGTGTATACCCTTTCAAGCGACGTAAAGCTACGGAAAGAGGGAGTAGTGAAATGCAAAATAACAAAGGGCTTAGGGAGTCGCCTTGGAAAATGCCCAACGGACCGGGTTCGTTACATCGCTTTTCTTGTCAGATTTAATGGCAACGCGAGTTGACCATTCCGACATAAGCGTTTGCGTGCAATTGTGCAATTAACTAATATCTTGTGGACTTTTAGGCTCTCCAATAGTTTGATAACCAAACTATGTGGAGTGATGTCAAATGCCTTCATGTAATCGATCCAAGCCATGCACATGTTGCGTTTATACTGTATTGAGTCTTGAATGACGCAACGATCAATTAGAAGATTTTCTTTGCAACCAGCCAAGCCTCTCTTAGATCCACGTTGTTCGTAGATACGTCCCCAAACGGGTTGTATGGCATTTAATATTCTTTCATTGAAGATGCTAGTAAATATCTTATAGCCAATGTTTAGACAAGTTATGAGCCTATAATTTTTTGGATCTTATGATGATCCTTTTTCGCACAGCAGGACTGTCCGCCCTTCAATAAGCTACGGTGGAATAGGCTTTTTTCTCCGTTGAGATACGATGAGAATTCTCTGGACAGATGTGCGTGCGTGTACGTAAACTTTTTCCATCAAAATCGATTATCTCTATTATCTCGTAGGTTACGGCCCTACATCTTAAATAATTATTAATATAATAATATATGGCAATACACAAAAATATAAATATTCAAAAAATGCTTTTTGAACATTTTCAACTGTCCTGACTTTGAAGAGAATCAGACCCAATTTCAGTTAAACATTCATGTTCTTCTAGTGAAAATTCTTGAAATTTTTCTTTCACTCTGACAGGATTTTGAATCCAACAATTATTCTTATCGTCATTCCTAATATCGGGAAAATATTTATCTAAATGATTCTAATAAACCATAAAGATGACTTCTAATGTCATTATGAATTTCAGTATCTAAATTTAATTCAGATTCTTGGAAAAATCACTTAAAGTTGGAAAACAGTCGAAAGTATTCTGTTCCACAACAGATATCCAATATTCTAATTTACCCAACAGTGACAAAATTGTATTTTTGGCTTCGAAAATATTTATTGTTTTATGTTGCAATTTTACACATGACTCATTCAATTTTGCAAATATATTGATTCAAAAAGTCGAACAAGAATTTTTCCTTACTTAGGTATGGAGATGTAAAGTAGTGTGTATATTACCCATATCTTTACATAAAGCCTTAAAAATCCTTGATTGCGATGCTCGACTTTTTATAAAATCAATAATTTTCATAGCTTTGTTTAAGACTTTTTTTAATGCGGTTGACATATTTTTTGTTAGAAATACAACTTTTTGCAAGGTTCTCCTAATTCGTGTTACAGTGTCAGATATTATACTAACCATTGACTTAGCTCCGTCACTACACACACCTACACATTTTTCCAAACTTATGCCATGCTTGTTAATGTACGCATTTATTGCATTAATTATATTTTCTCCTGTGGTATTGAGTTCTAAATTCAATCTTTCTGTTAAAATCGTACCGAACAAATACGAGTAAAATTCCTAACCCTGCAGTCTGTTAACGTCTTTTTATCAAACACATATAAGAGAATATCTTTTACATAATTTTTAATAAGAGTCTCCACAATTATATATGTTGCTCGTAGAGCAATGCGGTAACTTACTTTATATGATGCTAATGTTGCATTATTGTTATCTGCCTTAAATTTTTTCGTCATAAAATATCGTCTTAATTTTGTAAGTACTAAAGAACTTTTTACTAATATTTTATTACAAAGTAAACATAACATTTGGAACTTCTTCGCTACCGGTACTAGTAAACACTAATGATAAATAACTTTAATCTGATATTTTCTCAAAATTAGATGACAAAATTATTTATCCTTGTCGAACTAAATTGGAAGGTGATTTTTGTTTGATATCTGAATCCTTTACATTTGCAGATTCTACGGCTTCTTCTGGTTTATTAGTAAGGGTAACTTCTGGTTCTTTCAGAGACCTGTATTTTAACCATCGATCCAATGTTAAATTAATAATCCCTACAATTAATCATTTGTTTTAAATTGCTTATAAAAAGTTAGGCAGTGATAAAGTTTTACCTGTGTAACTGCAGTACTATTAAACGTAAATTAGATAAAAAAAAATACTCCTACAACATAATATTTAAAAAATAACAAATTGACCCGGCGATATCAGAATATTTATAAATGAATCTTTTTGTAAGGAAATTACAATGATTACTGCCGTTTACCACAGCGGTAGTAATGGTAGTATACATTATGTTGCGGTGTTTGAAGCAGTGACGCTCTCTCCTCCTATTCGTGGCTAGTAATCCGCTCTTGTCATATCAAAAAGTGCGCGTTGCGAATAAGATAATAAAATGAAAATTCTACGAATAAACATAAAAGTTATAAGCGGAACCCTTATAAATATGAACTTTTAGTGTTGAGAAAATTTGAAGATTATTTTATTTTGTTTTTTTTTTCTTTGAAAAATAATTTACCTTTATCTTAAGTTCCCTGTATATTTTCAAACAGTTAGTATCATACAAAAAAAAATAACTAAGGAGCAGTATGTTCCGCGGACCCCCTAACATTTTGGATGCCCTGATATATACTATAGATGGTGAACAGGGAAGAAATACTAGGAACCATTATGAACTGCGTAGTACCCCGTCGGTCGTAAGTGCTACTGTTGTAGGGTGACTAAGCTTTCCTCGGTGGTCGTAAGCTAGAATTATACACTCTAGTGGGTATTACGGAAAGGAAATAGATTAGTGGTAAGGTAGAAGGAGAAACAAAGGTATTCAATGTACATGCAACTAATAAAGCAGCATATGGTATATTAAATCGCTTACCAAACGCTATCGCTGGTTGTCGCGTTGGCTTGGTTGCTTGCTGTCGCTGGCTGCTTCGAGTTCGCCAAATTGTTAACTAAGTTAATTTAATAATTTCATGGCTTTTTATAGGCCCTAAGCTGACGGAAAAAATATACTCTGTGCGATAGCAAACGCTTGCCAGCACATATCATTAACAACCCGTACGGTCTCCACCGCAACGACGTGCGAGCAGCCAGCCACATACCGAACATTACAAGTGTGACATCGTTCCCCACTTCGCTACATACAGCGCGTATAAATTTCTATCAGCGTTACGTATGCATGCTGTATGCATATGTCAATATCACAAAGCGCGCCTATACTCCCTACTACGCCACCGGACAGTGGCCACTGCGTACAGCAGCTCAGCGCATACGGACAGCAGATAATGCGTTTTGTTTTCGCATCTTGTCTTTTTAGGTACGGATCGCCTAAAAAATGTTTTATTTATGGTCTGCGAGTTTGGAGCATATTTTACAAAATTTCTTTAGGAGATCGTTGAGAACTCGCAGATCATGTAAATAAAACATACTTAAGTAATTTTTTCTCTTAATTCTTCAACCCCGGAAACGGATTGAGTTTAGAATGGATGCTCAGAAAATTGAAATAGTTATGCGGTGTAAATACCTCAATATTGCAATACAACTTTTTTGAATCAGAGAAACAATTCCATTATATTTCAGCTAAAACTTTGTTCCACTTTTAATTCCATAATATCCATTAACTCCACGCATTAATTCCATTATATTTCAGCATTGCTCATACTGTACATGAAATAGTAACCGAACAGTCCACGATATTAGTAAATGGCCAACTCAAGGAATACCAAATTAAAGGTCTCGAATGGCTCGTGTCATTATACAATAACAATTTGAATGGTATTCTCGCAGATGAAATGGGTCTCGGTAAAACAATACAAACTATTGCTCTTCTCACATATTTAATGGAAAAGAAGAAAGTGAATGGTCCGTTTTTGATTATCGTACCACTATCGACTTTATCGAACTGGGTTTTGGAATTTGAGAAATGGGCTCCTTCAGTTTTGGTAAGTTTATTTATAATCATTGTTAATATTTTAATTTAAAGTATTGTAAGAATCTTTGAAAAATGAGATTTAGCTGACATGTCGATGTCGATGTTTGATGAGACCCTTTTTTGATTGCTATTTGGGTATGTGGCATTTGGCTTCTCAATAGTGTTTGTTAATGTATCTGTATGCTTCTAAATTTTTAACACATTTCTAATTTTCGTGTTCTGAAAGGCTTAAGTTTGTAATAAAATGAACCAAGAAGATTGTCGATAAATAACAATTAACAAATGGCTTTAAAATTTACGTTGAAAGTGGCTTGCGTGCGGCCGATTCCTTTTTGACGCTTTATTTTGAATTGTCAGTTTACAGAAAACATACAAGTAAAACAAAATAAAATTGCTGTATGCTTAATTTATTTTTCGGGGTTCAGTTAGATTGACGACCATCTGGATATTGTGGTCAAATTCAATTTTGGAAAGAGCCACCGATTATCAGCCACTGATAAGGATTTAGAATCTGACTACTTATCAATTTTCACATTCAAAATCGAAAGTCGACAATCGGTATTTTTAGCAAAATGTATGTATCTTTTGTTTGTTTGAAGTGGACTGTTTGAAGTGACCATTTACTTTAAGATTTGACGTAGGGACTTTGATTTTTAATAAGATTTCTATTATTTTGTTGTTATAGAGACAGATAATTCTAATATGTCAATCAAATATACCTAATAAGTATGTTACGCAATTAGAATCATGTTCTAAAGTAACTAAAATACGGTTTTTTGTTTGTCTTAAAGCAAATAGGAAAGATTTAGGATAACTTCAATGCTCACTTGTTTTACCCCTCGTAGATACGAATGCAAACTAATTAGTAATCTATGTATGCTATGTTCAGCTGAACAGTGCGCTGATTCTTCGACGGTGCAAATCGTCAGACGAGTTCTTATTTGTGTGTATTTGCAAGTCACCTGACCATAAATTTGCGAAGAGAAGCTGGAATTGCGTACTGCTTGCGTCTCTGTGCGAGCGGGCGAAATCTGTTCAGCGCGCGATAAATGATGCGAACGGATACGAGCAGCATACCCATGTGAGCGAGCGAATAGGTTATATTATTGCAACCCGCAGTGTTTCTATGCGGGTGTTATGATTATATATCAATCGTGCCATGTCTGAAGATGACTTCTACTTGAATATTGAGATTTTTTCGATATTTTATGTTTTATTTTCTTAATTTGCACTTGACTTTATATTTCCGCTCTGTTTCGAATTACTTACTCTTTACCGTAGTATCGAAAATGATTTATCGAAATAAATTCACTTTTAAATGACATGAATAAGTATCATAGTAAGCTGATTCTGAACAATTTCAGTAGCTGTCGCATTATGGTCACTCATCCATGTTTTCTGTACTTCCAGTAATGGCAAAGAATAAAATGCCATTAGGTAGTACCCCAAAATGTCTAATAATATAAAACGGCTTTCATCTTATGCAAACTTCAAGTTGAAAGTGGTGGAATGTGCCAAGGAGCATAGAAACCAGGCCGAGACACTTTTGCCCTTCTCCATCTAGATTACAATAATTCAGCGGAGGCATCAGGAAAAAGAGCATCTGAAGATTTCTAGAATGAAGAAGGCAAGCTCCACGCGGAAAAAGTGCCACAATTGGAACAAAAACTCAGATACTGGGTTAAAGGCCAGTGTGCCAGTAGCTGTGGAGTCTCAACAAAAATGGTCATGTAGAAAGCAAAAAGGATTTCGAAAGGAATGCAAAAAATCAGTGAAGAAACTAATGAAACAAAGGGCGTCAAATTAACGCCCAAATGGTGTTTCCTCTTCATGAAGAGAAGTGGCCTGTGCATGATGACACGCACAAACTTGCTCAAAAATGACAGTAGGTTATGAGAAAAAAATGGTGCAGTTACACTCCTATATTATCAACCTACGAAAAAATTTTCATTTTGATCCTAGTGAGATTGCTAATATGATTGAGGCTGATGGCACCAAGCTGCTTTCCATGTTAATTTTCAAAAGGAAAACATTACCAAAGGAAAAGATTTCAAGAGTGCTTCTCCATGTTCAAGAAAAGGGCTGGATGAATCAAGAAGGGTTAATTTTCAAAAGGAAAACCTTGCCAAAGGAAAAGAGTCCAGCAGTGCTTGGAATGTTCAAGGAAAGAGCTGGATGAATAAAAAAGGGATGAAAATGAGGTACGAATAGGATGAAAATGAGGTATGACAAAATTTGAATCAAAAGACCTGTTGGATTCCATAGCAGTATCAAAAACCAACCTGGCAGTAATTCCCGGTAGCCTTACAAGTTAACTGCACTCTCTAAATTTCTCCATTAATAACCCATTCAAAGTCGTGATGGGAGAAGAATGGAGCAGGTGGATACAAAGAGCTGATTCTAATCTGGCACCTACCGAAAGAGGCAGGAAGCAACAATAGAAGTTAAGAAGTGGGTCCTTATAGCCTGGAATGGGGTCAAGAAGGAAGTTGTCATGGATGGCACTGCATGCCATGGATAGCACTGAGGATGTTGAACTTTATAAAGAAAATGACTATGATGACATTGTTGATGAAGTGATGGATGTTGCTGATGCCAGTGATGATGGACTGAGATTCCTGTTTATAGTGATGAAGAGTTTACAGCTTATTATAATGAATAATGTTAGAAGTTTAAAACTTATAGCAAAACTTATTGAATAATATTGTAAAAATTTTGTCTTTTATTTTTTTCTGCAAATAGAGTTTCAAAATTAAAAGGTGGTCGTTATATTCGGAAAAATACGGTATAATCAAATCAAAATATACACAATTCTTTTATTTTAGTACCTAATGTGAACAAATTTGATATATATTAAACTTTTTCTAAATTCATTTTATATAAAATAAAATCTTCAATTTAGTTTGCACTCGATTCCTTACTTTTTTTGAAAGTTCTTCATTATATTTGTGGCAGTAATATCCTTAAACCTTCAGTGTGCTCTTGGTTGATTGAGGGCAAACAAGTTACAAATATATATCATTTTAGGTGGTTTCTTATAAAGGTTCTCCAGTCGGTCGACGACAAGTCCAATCACAAATGCGTGCAACGAAATTCAACGTATTACTCACAACTTACGAGTATGTTATTAAAGATAAGGGTGTGTTGGCGAAATTACCATGGAAATATATGATTATAGACGAAGGACATCGTATGAAGAATCACCATTGCAAATTGACTCAAGTTTTGAATACACATTATAATGCACCGCATCGGTTACTTTTAACAGGTAATATCTTCTACAATATTTAATTGCAACATTTGTTTTCAATGTTACATGATTTTTTCCACTCTTTACTCATATGAGTGAAAAGTATTATTTCCCCAAATTACGCTTTATATATATTTTACCAAATTACGCGTTAGCTGCAAACTTTATGGTTATTATTGCAAAATATTATTTTTTTTTTGATATATGGATTTAATTTATCAACAGGTACTCCACTACAAAATAAACTCCCCGAATTATGGGCCTTATTGAATTTCTTATTGCCATCGATTTTCAAAAGCTGTTCTACGTTCGAGCAGTGGTTCAATGCACCGTTTGCCACAACCGGCGAAAAAGTCGAACTCAATGAGGAAGAAACAATTTTGATTATTCGTCGTTTACATAAAGTCTTACGACCATTCTTATTGCGTCGTCTGAAAAAAGAAGTCGAGTCACAATTGCCGGATAAAGTTGAATATATTATTAAATGCGATATGTCTGGTTTACAAAAGGTAGTGTAATTATTTTTAATGAATTAGAATTACTAATTTCATTTATTATTTATTTATTTGTAAAAACAAATAAATAAATAATAAATGAAATCACGGGTAAATCCCTTTACATGGATAAATCCCTTTACACGTGTAAATCCCTTTTACCCGTGTGTAAATCCCTTTACATCTGTAAATCCCTCGGGTAAATCCCTTTACAAATGTTTAATAAAGATTCTATTACTATTATTAGTATTGTCGTACTATTATTAGTACACAAAAGTAGTACTAATAATAGTACGAGTACATCTTCATCTCATTCAGAAAGAAAAATCATTCTGGTCATGAAAATTAAGTGACATGAAATACATAAATAAAAAATTTACATTATAATTAGTGATCAATATGAAGCTTGTAATATACTAATATAAAGAAATAGATCAGTTAATATTAACAGTGCAAGCATGATACCAGGCTTCTTACGTCCCTAAAACGTTCCATAGTCAACCAAGAAAGTCCACATCTCTAAAATGTTTATAGGTCTCGATGCAAATTTTGGAAATAGGCAAATTATAACTAAATTTGGAAGTTGAGAACGGAACATGAAATATTTGAGTTATTTCTAATCTGCCTACAAGGAGCATAGTGTTTAACTGTCGATAATAAATCGTGACATTTTATGTCATTTTTAACCAATTAAAAAAAAACATAAGTTATTTACTTTGCTTCAACTATGAAGACTATCCAAGTCCAATTGAAGTCTCATTTGAGAGTTAATGTACCATCAATATAATAGTCAAGATTTATGTATGTAGCCTGTTTGTAATAGCTCATTTGTCAATATTAAATTTCATGTTATTTACTTCACACCATGAATATACACCATCAATGTCTTCCTGTAGTAAGTGAGCATCATAAGAATTGTTTACTGTCTGAATAATTTCAGAGCATCCGCGTAGAGAAGATAATTAATAAGCCAAATATAGTTGCTAATGACATTAATTAAAATATTAAATAGAAGAGGTCCCAAATGACTGCCTTGTGGCACTCCTGATGTCACACCAAACTCATCAGGTAAGGTGCCACTACATTCACGATTTGAATTCTGTCAAGGAAATGATTTTCTAACCATTTACAGAAGTTGTTGTTGTTTGTTTTGCATTGAATTGTTTGTCCTAAATTTATCATCCACCGAATTGTTTATCCTAAATTTATCATCCACCGCCAATAAATATAGTTTTTGTATCAATAGTTTCATTCCTTCGTCCTATGTGTGTATATAATTTTGGGATGCTTTAAATGCTTTGAAGTATTTTTTGTGAGCGAAAATGCAAGAAAAGAGAAAGCTTGATTGTTACGGGGTTAGTACAGTTTGATCTCGCGTTTCTAGCAAATAGTTTACCAGTTGGAAAAGAATAATACTTTTCGTCAGCGGGTAGTCATAGGCCATCGCGCTAAAATTAGTAGGTTGATAAAGTAGGTTCTTCAATAAAGTAGGTTGATTTCGCTCGTGAACGCCCGATCATAGATATCGTGTACATAGTTCTAGCAGGAAAATTTAGAAATCTCGCGCTAAAGCCAATAAAGCACACATTGGAGGTAGTTTGCGAACGGGTGTGATAAAAAGGAATCAACGTGTTATTCCCGCACCCGCTTCCTTAGTCCTTCCCAGAAGGAGCGATAGAAGACATGAACCGTCTAGTGAAGGTAAGTGGCTTTCGTATGCTCTTTTGTTTGAATTCTAGTCGCAGTTTATTGTTGATCAGTTTTATATAGCTACATATAGTATAGCTATTATATTGCTATTGTATAGTATGACAGGGTTACCCTATCAAATGCCTTACACATATTTATATACATTACATCAACTTGTTTCTGATTATTTAAGGCTCCCAGACATATTAAGTGAGTACACATAAATTTGTAGTTAGAAGTTGATAGTCTGTTGACAAAACCGTGCTGATTACCAATCAATCTACTGAATACAATGTTTGAGATGAATTAACTACCAAGCTTTCAAATAGTTTACGGATACAATTTTGAATAGATATAGGTCTATAATTAGTGACGCATTATCTGTCTCCCGATTTGAAAATAGGTATAACAAAGCTGTATTTTCGGCATAAAAACAGACTGAGTACAACGCCTTCAGAATAATGGGGGTATTCCGTTTGGACCGCTAAATCACTAACCTATAGAATAGATAACTTTTTCAAAATATTATTCGAATTAAGAAGAAACGTGGTAATATTTGTAGAAATATCCTGAATATTTAGGAGTTGATTAGAGCTGCGGACATTATTAACAGAGCCGAAATATTTCGCAAACTAGTTTGCCATTTGCAGACCCCCTGTGACTAAGTAGTCATTGAAGTTCATCTTCTCAGGGATATAATTGTCTTTAGATCTTTTGTTGTTGATAAATGTCCAAAAATATTTAGGGTTTGTACTAAGATTGAATTTTACTTATCGTTTATAGCATTCGAAAGCCATGTTCTTAGCTTGAGATCTTAAACTTACAAAAGATGTGCGTTCTTCTTTTCATATACCACTATTTTCAGAGAGACCAAAAAACCATTTTGGAAAGTTAGAGCTTATGTAATATGAGATTATTATTATTAATGACAGTATAAATAAGGTCATAGAAGGTAGTAATACATCCATTAAATGACTGATGAACAAACGTAGGAGGTTTAACGGGTGCTAAGAACATCGAGGAGATTTTAGCAGTTCATGTGATACCTGGTGCCGATTACATTGGAGAGGAATTAATTTTTATGCATGACATTGCTAGGACGCACACCGCAAGAATCGTGCATGATTACATTGCAGAAGTTGGTTGTCGGGTTATTGTCCAGCATGCCATCATGCAGTCCCGACTTAAATCCGATCGAACATGTATGGGATGAGCTAAAATGAAGAATTCATACCTGACCTCGATACCAGAGTTTATTATTGCAATAGAAGAAGAGTGGCTTGACATTCCACAAGAAACAATATCGAACTTGATTAGATCTATGCCTAATCGTATGAGAGATGCTATTAGGGCTAGAGGGGTCACATCCATTATGAAAAATTATGTGTTAATTTAGGTAATTGTGAATAAACCATACTTCTTTTAGTAATGAAAAAAGATGATTTTTCATGCATAATTTCACAATTTGAAGTCTACGAAGCTGAAATAAATTTTAATAAATCTTAACTCATATCAAAATGCATATTAAATTGTCTTTTAAACAGCATATATTTTTTCTTGATCTGATAAATAGATTCGAAACAAAATATAGTGAAAATCAAAAGTTTACAGTGGGCCGATTTCTATGCACACAAGTCTATAATTATAATAATCTTTATTGTGACCAACACAGAGTTTTTCAATTGGAATAGAATAGAACTTAAAGCAAAACATTCAGTAACTATAGACAATGAAAAATATGGTATATATTATAATAATAATAAAATTTATAACCAACACAGCATTTACAGCGGGGCATCGAAATCGGTTTCCCAATGTTCCCGTATACATTAAAAGGCACAGTAGAGTTTTTAGCCAATATGTGATTTTCTTCTTAAAAATGTACTCTGGAAGTTCTTTTATCTTATTTGATAATTTCTTGATCGTGAATATCACTATGTAATGTCCAGCCATAACAATTCCTATGCGCGTAGATTGTATAGTGAGGGAAAATTTAATGTTTTATAATCTATGCTATTAATTCTATTTATAATGACTTATGTAAAGCATTCGATAGCGTAAATCATGACCTTCTTTTAATCAAATTAGAAAGGATAGGGTTTAGTGGAGTGGTTCCATAGTTCTTGACTGGACAATCTCAATGCTATCCCGAATAGATAACTATCCCGAATTTACAGTGCTACAATACGATTACGACAGATTAATAGAATGATCCATGTTCAATCATTTGACGTTGATTTCGTCAGATTTCTTTTTCAGAGAAACAAAATTCAGGACTCTTCCATTATAAAATCAACAATTCGGAGCTGGACATCCTAAAGGTAGTTAAAGATATCGATGTCTTATTCGATGATAAATTATTATTTAGAGAATGTTAGTGTTAGATTTCATCTTTCGAAACCTTTAACATAAAAGTTCAATATACCAAACTACTTTCTCTATTGTCTAATAACTGAAACTGGGCTAAATTCCACAATTCCAGATAATCTCATTTCTATTCCAAATTATTCTATCATGAGGATGAGGTAGAGGTGTGTGCTTATACTTAGACAACGAGTTTGAATGTACCACTCTTTATATTATGTATTGAGCACTTGAGTGAATTTCCATCAGAAGCAGTATATATAAGAATCAAATATGGTCGAACTGAACTAAATCTAATTTGTACATACAGGCCTCCATCTAGGCCCACAGCTTCGGAGACAATATTAACGGACAGAATGTTTAAATACACAGATCGCAAAAACCTTCTTATATTTGGAGATTTTAATTTTACACAAATTAATTGGCCGCAAAATAGGCTTAATGCCAAAAATGGATCTGTGAATAGTCTTTTAACGTGTAAAAAAATAGCCATTTGCATCAAATGGTACTGGAACCAACTAGATATCGTGATCAAAACAACCCATCAACACCTGACCTGGTTGCTAATGCCAATGCCAGGAAACTAATTACTGCATTAGAAATTAAAACACCCATAGGAAAAAGCGATCACTGTGTTATTGAAACCAACATTCAGGTTTCAATTCCCAGCAACAACACACAACCAAGTAAGTGTACAACTTTAATAAGGCAAGTAATAACAACATTAGAAGTTTTATCTCCAGCTGTCAAATTGAACCTTTCAAAAGCTTTAACAAGTGCACTGGATCTATTTGTTCCCACATTCACAGTCATTAAACACTCAAGCAAGCCTGGGTTCAATTTCAACATTCTGCAAATCATACAATTGAAAACACATATGTGGGATCGATACAAACCTGTTAGAACAAACGAAGCCTAAAGGATTACAGAATCATCTCCAACAAAGTTATATCTCAATTTAGAATGACAAAGTGCAAATATGAGAAATCATTCCTAGAGAAGTTCTTGTTCTGTAGCATAGAAACAATTACCATCACTCCTAAAGAGTATTAAATCAATTTTGTAAATAATAGTTCAAGCCCTAGACCTGACAATATACCAGCTATTGTTAACTGAAGACTTAACAAAGTTTTTACTTGCAAGTGGAACAATTGGTAAAGCACAGCACGGATTTCTGCCTGGACAACACAGCAACATGCTACTAATGTTAAATGAACTGATTAGCAATTTTGACAAAAACCACCATTCCAATTCGCTAATCCAATCTATGTTATATATCTAGTCCTTGAAAAGGCTTTTGACAAAGTCCCCATACAAAGACTATTACACAAACGAGATGCTATGAGTATCAGAGGCAATTTGCTTTGTTTTAGATTGGTCTGAATATTGGATGCTGCTTCATCAATTGATTTCCTTGATAATTCCGAAGAGTTCTCTTGTATTCCCTGTGTTTGATTATTTATTTGGGTTTCATCCACTATAACCTTACTTTTCTTTACACATTTTGTGCATTTCCATTCTTTAGTAATGTTGACTGAATTCAGTATATTTTATATTTTCACATGTGAGATGAAAACACTTTATGCATTCACTTCATTCTATGTAATCGTCATATTTTAACAGTATGTTTATTGTGCGCACATCACAAGTCGATGTCGCCATCTTGCAATGCTTGCTTATAATAAACTGGTATTGCCGCTTAGCTAGTTTATGTCAATTCTGATCGACTATTGAGCTAATCCACTGTTAACCTAATTGTCGGTTAAACTACCAAACTAATTTTTATTAACTATTATAAATAACTTAATTTGCTGAACATACCAACTATTATAATATGAAGTATGTATAAATACCTTTAATTCTGCTCATTGACAATGGCGTGATGGATCCACGATATTTGTTTCAAGATTTTTTACTTTTGACAATTTTCTGAGCGTCTTTTTAAATTGTGTGTTTAATAATTAGTATAAATTAAATCACCTTCAAATAAATATTTGACAAATGTTTCGTAATACAATTTTCCCGCAGTAGAAATGCATTAACTCCATTATATTCTATTGAAAACGCAGAATTAAAATATGTCAAGGAGATAAGAGATCTTGGTGTAATATTTGACTCTGACTCACTTTTTCAGCATATATCGACTACATTGTTAATAAATCTTTTAAAAGCTTAGGCTATGTATGTCGTTTTAGTAAAGAGTTTGATTAACAAACAGTTTGCCGATTATACTGTCCATTTGTTAGGCCTTTACTAGAGTTTGCGAGTTCTGTGTGGTCTCCACATTTCAACTGCCATGCGACTAGCGTAGAAAATGTTCAAAAGAAATTTTTAAATTTAATGAAATATAAACATTATCTACCTAAGAAGACTCCAAATGAACACATAGTGAACATGTATAATATGAAAACATTAGAATCAAGAAGAAAAACTATTGATCTTTGTACACTCTTCAAAATTATCAATGGTAGCATTAGTTGCAGCTCTTTATTGAATAATGTTAACTTCAAAATACCTACAAGACCCACCATGAGTTACACTCTATTTATTGTAAAGTTTTGCTCTAGAAACTATTTATATCATAGCCATTTGGTACGATTCGCGCGTACGGAAAATACAGTTTCAAATCGAGTTGATCTCTTTGGGACCACCTTGTCTCGATTTAAGAACAATTTAAGACATATAATTTAACGTTAACGAAATAGTTCTCTTCAAAATTCGACTTTATATTCTTTAGCTTTTATGATGCGCACCTACAAGTATTACACGTTGTACCCACAAATTCATTATAATTATTATGTATTATATTTTTAAGGGGGATGATCCTGTCAATAAACGTTTACTTTACTAAATGTAGGTCCTCTATAAACACATGCAAAGTAAAGGCGTTTTACTTACTGATGGCAGCGAGAAGGGCAACAAAGGAAAGGGCGGAGCCAAAGCATTGATGAATACTATTGTACAATTGAGAAAATTATGTAATCATCCCTTCATGTTTCAAAATATTGAGGAGAAATACTGCGATCATCTTGGAATGGCTGGTGGCGTTATATCCGGTCCAGACATCTATAGAGCATCTGGGAAATTTGAATTATTAGATCGGTAATTAAATAACATTATTAATTATTCGAATCGTATAATCAATTTTATTTGTTTAGGATTTTGCCAAAACTGAAAGCTACCGGTCATCGCGTTTTACTCTTTTGTCAAATGACACAATTAATGACAATAATGGAAGACTATTTGAGTTGGCGCGGTTTTGGTTATCTTCGTTTAGATGGTACTACAAAAGCGGAAGATCGTGGCGAACTTTTACGCAAATTTAACCAGAAGAGCAGCGAGTATTTCTTATTTTTGCTGAGTACACGTGCAGGTGGATTGGGTTTGAATTTACAAACAGCTGATACGGTAAGTGGAGTTATATTTTCTATTTCTCTGGTAGGTTTATTATATTCATATTACATTGAGATTGCTTAGGCTCACATGTTGACAATCAGAGAATCAACGTTTGTAGGAGTCCATTATAAAGTTTTTTCCATTTTCTGTTGTATTTTAAGTGTTATATGTTAACTGCAGTTTTTCCAGCACAACATTTACCATCCATAAATTTATTACTGTATTGCTTTAGTTGATCTTAAATAAGTTCAATAGGATTACAATGGCGTGATAAGGAAGGAATTAAAGCATGGGATCAGGTGTCTATGGTTCTGGTGAATCACCTGCTCTCCTTGTTATCTATATTTACTAGGAAATCACATTGCTCCTTAGGATTTTTGTGTTGTAGGCTGCAACCTGATTATTTGTTTCCTTTGGAGTCTTGTTGAAGAACATTGCATTTTCTAGACGTTTTGACGCTCTGATTTTCGATCGGAGTTTCTTCTATTAAGCAATTGTTTACCAAGTTTAATGGGTTTGCCTTCCTGGGAACGCTTTTGTGAACAACTAACTCTTTTGATCACCTTGACACTTAAGTTCATATGACTTTCCACCCTTCGTTTCATGCACACTTTCTACACTAACTTCTTTTGTAATGTAATTAGCTCATTTTTAGAGATCAGTCGCCAAAATATGAATTTAAAACTTATTTTTATAGGTTGTTATTTTTGACTCTGATTGGAATCCACATCAAGATTTACAAGCACAAGATCGTGCACATAGAATTGGACAACAGAATGAGGTTAGAGTACTTAGATTAATGACTGTGAATTCCGTTGAGGAACGAATTTTAGCTGCTGCAAGATACAAATTAAATATGGATGAAAAGGTTTGTGTTATTACTTTTAAATTGATTCGAACAACAAATAGAATCTTATGTCATCATGAGTTTTATACAATAAAAAGGATTTTAATATTAAATCTACTCTAGGTTATTCAAGCTGGTATGTTCGATCAGAAATCAACTGGAAGTGAGCGCCAGCAATTCTTACAAACAATTTTACATCAGGATGGTGATGATGAGGAAGAAGAAAATGAAGTACCCGATGATGAGACTGTGAATCAAATGGTTGCGAGAAGTGAAAATGAATTTGAATCGTTCCAAAAAATGGATTTGGAACGCCGAAGAGAAGAGGTTCTATACACAATTTTGAATATTTCAATTTTTACATGATTTTTACATTTATATAGGCTAAATTAGGTTCGGCGCGTAAGGCACGTCTGATTGAGGAAAGTGAACTGCCTGATTGGTTGATGAAAGAAGATGACGAAGTTGATTCCAGATGGGGTTATACGGAAGAGGATGACAGTGTTCTTGGAAGAGGCACGAGACAACGTAAAGAAGTTGATTATACTGATAGTCTCACTGAAAAAGAATGGTTGAAAGCTATTGATGAAGGTACGATTTTTTATATATGTAGAAATTAGGATCTTATGGTTTATACTTGAAAAATATTTCAATTATAAGTAACATAAAATGGGATTTTTGTTTTGTGATACCAATTTGTGTTAGGTATTTACGATTCAACCAACAACTACAAAACCAACAAAATCGGTTTTTTTTGCTATTTTCGCTATTTTTCTTTAATTATAAGTATAATCAGTATTTATACTATATTCCAACTACTATTTTATTGATATACATACGGCTGTAATCTCTATATTAGGTAGCACTAACTTTTATGAGTTATGTTTACTGTTTTGGTAATGTGTCCTTATAAGCTTTATACATCAGTACTCAGCTCAGACAGTGATCTAATTGTTGTCACAGAATTCTGCCTTCAACAAAGAGTTCTTTCATCAAAATTGTTCCCTCCAAATTACGACTTATATCGATGCGACAGACAACTTACAGCTACATGGGGTAACTAGAGGTGGAGGTGTTCTTCTTGGTGTAAGAAATACATGGTCTTCAACACAACTGGATCTATCTACAATTCTTAAAGAATGTCCAAAAATCGATATAATTGGCTGAAAAATACATCATGTATAACTAGTGTATCATTGTTTGTGTTTGTGTTGTACGTTTCTCCAATGTAGAATTCTTGTGCTTATGAATATTTGTTTGAATATTTAGAATCTTTATATAATTTATATGACAAGAATTTATAGATATTCGCTTCAATCTGCAAATCAGTGGTCGTTATTGCGTGGGTTTACGTTCTCGACCGGGAATTAGAGATTCAATGCTAGAAAGTTTTATCGAATTCTTTAATATGGATCAATTTACTCAAGTTCTAAATGATAAAAATTCCATACTGGATCTAGTTTTAAGCAATTTGAAATGTTCTGTGGCTCGTGCTTTAGTAAAGGCTTTAGTAAAAGAGCATGCATATCACCCGACTTTCAACATCTTCATTAATATAAAAAATAACCAGGATAAGAATATTAAATTCAACGCCAATAAATACTATTAACTACAATTTTCGCAAATGTAACTTTCCTGAATTATACAATATAATTCTTCAGACTATATGTTCTGCACTTGAAGATATTGATGGCGTTTATATTGAGATATTCTATGGTGAATTATATGGTTTGTTTGACTTGTATGTTCCAAAGAACATCAAGTTTACCCTATACGATGTTCCATTAGATATCTATGTGGTTTTCCAGGGATATCATTAAAAAAATTAAGAATAAAGATAATATGCACAAACTTTACAAATCCACAAGAAACGAACAATTTTATTTAGAACAAAATGTAGAAACTCAAAAACCCCATTGGGATACACCGAGTTAATTGCACACACACACACATATATATATATATATATTCATATGGCGTGCTTTAGTATAATTGTACATATTTAGTTAAAAAAAGTATATAGTATAAAATTGAAAGAAAAAAATATAATTGAGAGAACATATGAGTGAAACGCATTGAGATATATAAAAAATGCAAAATATATAATAGAAAGTAAACGTTCCTCTTGCTTTAAGAACTGGCTGTTCTTTTATTTAAAATATGGTTGAGGCTTTTTTATTTAAAATATGATAAAAAAGCCGTTCTTTTATTTAAAATATGATATGGTTGAGAACTTTGTTCTTGCTTGAAGATTCCAATAGACTTGGTATCTCTGATGTCTACTGGTAGGGTGTCGAATAGTAGTATAGCCTGGTGAGTGATTCTTCTCTTTCCATCGTTCCTAGTGTTTGGTGTGATGTGATAGTTACCTGTCTTGTGTTATATTTGTTGACGGCTTAATACGGTTAAATTCCGTATTAAGCTGATTTTTGTTTGGATTAGGTTATTTCTTATGTTATACATCAGTTTCAATGTCTCATTTTCCACCAGTTCCATCACGTTGAGTATTTTTGTGGGATTTTGAAAAGGTTTTTTATTGCTCTATTTTGACCTCTTTGTAGTCTTTTAATGTCGGTTGCGCTTCCTTGGTCCGAAAAACGTCTTAATTTTTGGTATTTTTTTTTTGTTTAAGGAATTCATGTTCGTTGAAGTTAAAGTTTTTGTCGATTTCGAGTCTTAGAAATGTCTTAGATATGAAAACTACTTTTGATGCAGGGTCATTTGCTTACATTTCAGAGTAGTTTATGTTCTATATTGAATTCAATTATTTTTGTGATGTCATTTCTTAGTTTCCCTATTGTTGACTCCTCCGCGCAGAGAACAGTGCTACATCACCCGCATATAGACTAAGTTTACCTGAGAGTTGTTAGTTTGCGATAACGTTGATGTAGATAAGATAGAGGATAGGACTCAGTAGAGATTCCTGCAGGATTAATATGAGGTTAACAAATATTTAGATAAATGAAAAAAGTAAAATAATAATATTAAAAAATATTAAAACATGTATTATTTAAATTAGCATATAAATACAGATACATAAGTATTGATACATTGTAATTTAAGGCGAGAAAGACAGAACATTAAAGAGTAGCAAATCTTCGAGTAGCGTTATAACATTGGTTCTTATTTTGTTGTATGAATCATAAAACAGGTCACATTCAGAACATATGACATTGTAGGAATCTGATATGAAAACTATAGGTGCTTTGAATAGTAGATTTGACCGACAAAATCTAGAGTAAAACGTACGAGTATGTCTGTTTGTTCTTAATGGAACATTCCAATAAAATTTTCGCAGTAGCGAGGGAGCATCAATAGAGTTGTGCACTAATTTATCCAAGAAGCAAATTGCATGTATTTTTCTTCTACATTGAAGCGTCGGAAATGGAAATTTCTCCAATAGATATCTATGGTTGGTGCCTCTCTCTGGATATATACCCTCAGTTTTAAATGTAAGGAACTTAGCAAATTTTCTCTGTACATGCTCAAGATTCTTAATGTGACAGTTGTAAAATGGGGACCAGATAAAGGAGGCATACTCAAGTTTACTGCGAATGATTCACTTATAGAACTCTTAACGCCTGTACGTTTTTGAATGTCCTACAAATTCTAATGATAAAACCCATAGTTTTGTAAGAAGATTTAATTATTGAGTTGATATGACTGACAAAAGATAACTTGTATCAAAGATGATCACAACGTCGTTAAACTCAATGACTCTAGGTAAGTCAGTGTTCAAAATTGAATGTTGAAACTGTATAGTTTTCAGCTTACCAGGGAAAGTCATAATCTTGCACTTCTCAATATTTATATACAGATCATTTTTTTGGGACCACCTGGTCAACTCAGTGATAGACTTTTATAAAAGATTATAATCATTATGTTATTAACCGGATAAAATAACTTCAGATCATCCATACAAGAGGCAATTATAAGGACGTACATTTGAGACGTCATTGATAAACATCAAGAAAAGCAATGGGACAAGGTTGAACCCTGTGGGACCCCAGATTTAAGCTTGTGGTTAAGTGGTTAAGCTTAACGAAAGCCTTTGCTTCTTGTATAATGTGCTGGAGACATATTGAGTGAAACAAGTTAAATTTGTAATTGTAGAACGACCTTCAAAAAAACCATGTTGATCTGGGTTACTGTCATTTTTAACTGCTCTGAAGACACGCTTATAAATCACAAATTCAAATACTTTAGCAAAATTACATAGTATTGTTATCGGTCTCTAATTTGTGATATCAGTCCTATCCCCAGTTTTGTGAACAGGTACCACCTTACCCAATTTCCAAACTGACGGGAAAGTAGAGATACTTAAAGCTAAGTTAAAGATAACACAAAGGTTTGGCACGTATAGTAGTATAATCCTTGATTAAGAATCCCGGTATATAATCTAGACCTGATGTTAGTTTGGGCTTGATTTTTTTAATTGCGGTCAATACTTCCTCTTCTGAAATAAATTGAAAGTCAGATTCATTGACGTTCGTGTTATTAAGAGAGTAAGAGGAATCGTTATACACACTGCTAAAGAATTCGCTGAATGCATTAACAATTGTCTTGAGTTTAACTAGTTTTATATTATTATATTGCAATAGACCCGAAATTCTAGAGTTATTTCTTTTATTATTAATATAAGACCAACATTTGGATGGATCTGACGTAACTTGGCTTTGGATTTCACATAAGTAATTTGAGCATGCATCTGAAATACGATGGAAAATTGTATAGAATTCTCCGGCGGTAGATTTACATTGGTCACACGACCAAGATTAGGTACTATGTTCAAAGCTGGATGAAATATATCTTCACTTATTAATGCCATATCATGCATAATATGACAATCAAAATTGTAGAGCACTAGATCTAAAAATCTATTATAATAATTGCACACTGAATTCATTTGTTTTAAATTAAAAAAGGTCGTAAAGTTTCTTAGCAAGTCAGTTTTCCCATTATTCACTTCTGATTCATATTCCGGTAGATTGAAATCTTCGAATCTGTTTCTATATTTTCCAAACTCTTCAATAACAGCGTAAATTCCGAAATAGTTGCAGCAGAACGTATGTAACAAAGTGTAATACATAAGGACTTACTATTTTTGAAGATGCATTTGCAACCTATGACGCAAATAATAGTAAGTATCGAGTTAACTTTACTTAGATTTATTAATTCCGATTTCAAGTGCTCATTATTGATGGCTATAGCTGCACCACCACCACCTTCTTGTTAGTTAAGTTTCTTGTTAGTTAAGTCGAATGATCTATCCGAGTTATGAGGAAATAGTTATAGATAAGATATCATTATCAATCCAAGTTTCAGTAATAGCTATAATGTCAAATTCGTTTATGGGCACATTAGAGTAAAATAATCAAACTTGGTGAGCCGTCATCCTACGTTTTGGTAGTAAATTGATATTGAACGATATTAGTTTAAATTTAAGTTATTGTTAACAATTTTTGGTATTCCATGATAGTATTTTATCTTGTATGTGGTTGTGTTGTTTTTATTTTTGATATTTTGATTATTTTGTATAGCTACTGCAAATACTTTTCGTCATCAAAATTAATTCTAACTGGTCTTGGTGAAGTTCCTTGCAAGTTAGCGTTTCCCACTCTGACTGTTTTAAAATTCACGTTCTGTTGAATATTGGGAATTAAATTCCAGATTAGTTCTTTGGAATATTGATCAATATTTGATATAATTTCATCTACTCCAAAGACCATCAGATTACACTTTCTCCTATTTCTATTATTTATCTCCTCAATAATACTTTCTACAGTTAAAGGGGGTAACTTGTCTTCTTTATTAGACAACTGCTTAACTCTTCAAGAAGTTTGCTTACAGACTTTTTTAAATCATTTAAATCATTTCCTATCTACTGGCAGTTTAAGCAAGTACAGTTCATGGATTTATTACCTTTTATCAATCTTACATCTGAATTGGATAGATTAACACATGCGTTGAAGCAGGTCTTTTTGCAGACACAACACATAACCTTTAAGAATTTGCTCATGATTTTGCTTATAGCAAGCACATTTAGTCATAGTCGGCATGATTGAATTAGTTGATTGCTTCACAGTATTATGGTAGATAGTATTACATTGTAATTTGTTTTTGTTTCCACTAACAATCATTAACACATTTACTTTTTGCTTTAACTTCAGAGATTTAATGCAAATGTTGAAGTTAAATCGACATCGGTGTATTATCTTCTCAAAGTAAGATGGCGTAGGAATGCGCGGGTTTCCAACATGATAAACAGATCTCTAAACTTAGACTGTAACAGGCATAAACTACACAAATTCTTTATCACAAACAAATCTACAACTGTTTAAGAATATTAATCATCGCACTAGTAATTTTTTATTGCACATTAACTCACTAAAAGCGATAAAATAAGTGGAACTATCAATTATACTTGTGACACATGCTATGCCATCTTCAAGTTATGCTTGAGATAGGCCGATATCGATGATTGTGTATTAATCTCTCAATTGTTGTTTGTATTTGTTATTTGTGAAGTTATATTATTTGCGGTATTTGCTGATAAAGAAATCATTTAGAGCTTCATCTATCTCCGTTTAATCTCTCATTATTTTGTCGTCTATTTTTATTAGCGAAATTTTTTTTCTCTCATTTTTATTTGTTAATTCATAAACGGTTTTCCGTGTCTTCTTGTTCGTTTGATTTCAACTTATATTGATCGTGCTGTTGTTAACTGATTCTTATTTGATTTTTAACCTTTGCTTGTAATTCTTTTAGTTTTTATCTTTCATATACCATATACGTACGAACTACATATAGATATAAGAAAGATATAGGATTCATGTTTAGAGATTTTTTTTTATATTTCACCTTAATACGTCTCTTGTATTCAAATCATTGCAATCCATTCAAACGTACTTCAAAGAGGGGTCCATAAAGTCACATTCGCGTTTTTAAACCGGGCATAAGCCATACTAATGTGGCATTGACTTCTATGCATTTTATAATGTCATTTTATAGGAATCCGTTTTATAAAATTCACAGAAAACATTTAGAATCCATTCAAAGGAAGCTTCTAGTTTCTAGCTTTTAAAGGGGATAAAATCTATACCTCGCACGACATCAACACCTCAGTTTTAGTACAAAGATTCAACTTTCAAATATTAAAAACTAAGCGACTACACCTGCTATTTGTATGGGATTAACAATTTAATCGTCTGTCAAGATATCCTGGAAATGTTACAATTTAACGTCCTCCAATACAACACAAGATCCACAAGATTACTTAAAACGAATGTTACTACTAAAGACAAACAACTACTAAAGTCACCAATCTATTTTATAAGTCAGTTATATAACTATATTAATAATGATTTTGATATCTTTAATGTTAGTTATTCCACACTTAAGAATCATTTAAAGATATGTAATAATCTTTAGTTACATACCTTCCGCTATAGGAATTGATTTAATGTACTTATCTTAATCTTTTCTCACATTCTTTTTTTTACTTTGTATATTTTTACTGTATTTGCCTCTTTTGGTTTTTAACTGTTTGGCAGTAACTGAATAAAAAATGTCTTCCTGTAATACGGTGCATAAAAATATCGATTTATTTAACGTAGACCTGCGCAGATTGAAGACGTTTTTTGGGTTCTAATGAAATATTTTAATAATTCTTTTTGTTTTTATTTGTTCTATGAATCATTCAAATTATATAATTCTTTATTGATATTACACTTGTGACTACCGAGACATACCATCTGTATATGTTATATTTTGTTTCATTTTTATTTCTATACTTTACATTGTAAATATCTTAAATCTATATCTTTCTTTGCACCTTTATACTTGTTTGCCTATTTTGGGTTTTGTAACTGTTTGGCAGTGTAATAGATAAATAAATAACAACTTGAATAAAATAGTTTTACTTAGTTTTCATTTATAATTATTTTTACTAAAATAAAAAGCGACTTGACTACACGATTATTAAAATTGAAAATTGCAGAAGGTGGTGATTTTGAGGAAGTCGAAGAGGAAGAGGTTCAAGTAAAAAAGAAACGCGGTCGCAAGAAGCGCAAACGTGACGATTCTGATTCTGAAGCCGGTGCACCCACCACCGGCCCGGGACGGAAGAAGAAACTGAATATGGGAATAAATGGTGGCCCCGATCCGAAAACGAAGCGTGCGATGAAGAAACTAATGAGCATTGTATTGAAATACACTGATAGGTGACTTTTTTTTACATGTTACTTTGAGTGTGACAAGAATGATTTATTTTAGTATCATTTCACGTAAAATCATCAAGGCTATGACATCTACCTACGTTTAAGTTATTTAATAGTTTCGCTAGATGCAAAGACGGGACTGTCGGTCTGTGTTTTACGGCAGAGTATTACTTGGTGGTGTAAAAGAGAGTTAGTGCGTCTGTACACGTAGCTACTCAAAAAAAGTTTATTGACGTGATTCTAACCACTAACCACCAACCACTCTGCCATGAGTCAGAATCTTTGTAATTGAGTAGAGCGTTAGTAATTATTTCAAGACTACTCAATCTGTTGAGTCACTTAAGACTTGAATTAGTTCTTCGTTCGATAATATCTATGTTTGTATTAATTGATAATATTTTTAATAATTTTTGAATAACATAATTTTATTTCAAGAAATGAACGATCAATAAATAAATATAAAGTTAACTGAAGTAGAAAAGATCCCACCTTATATAACTTTTGGTTTCCATGAATTATGAACAGGGGAAATGATTTCTAAATAACTATCTTTAAACAAGCGATTGACACAAAAAAATGTGCACCTGGAATTTGTAGAACTTTTGCACCAACGAATAATTTTTTTCAAGGTATGGATCAATCTAAAATCTTCGTAATCTATCCTGTAACGTTAATAATAGTATAGTAACACTGATTGATTACATTGCTCGAGTCAGTATCTATGATATCCCGCAACATATTACCTTCCATGGGAGTCAGGAAGAGAAACATATCAATTCACATCATTTCTGAGTACGTCACGTGTGTGGAACTGTTGCATCACTAATCAGTTAGTAATTGGTAGTGATGTAAAAAAGTATCTATTCGGTACTCGTACGTATGAGAGAAACAAAGCGCTATAATACTCATGCATACAAACAATATAAAATAAGATGCAAGGAATTGGGTTCAAGCGCGCCGTTGTGTTTGAAATATTACGCATAGCAACTACCAACAACACATAGTACAGGACATATATCCAGAATATCCATATACGCTTGTTTGCAAGTACATACGATACCGAGTACCGAACCGAATACAAACAAAAATCAAAAGAATGTACATATATACGAATAGTATGCAAAGTAGCGGATAAAATTATCGGATATTTAGATTTTAAGTACCGAATAGTACCGATTACTCAAAAATAACGATTTTCTCCATCACTAGTAACAGGTTAGCAAGTTAAATCATAAAACAATTCAGTTCGTTTTGAGTAGCTCCATGTGTAGAAGTGATAGAGCCACCTAAAACAGTGACCAAGAGAAAGGTCATTACTAAGAGTGATTAAGAAAAAGCGTCTTTGAGCATATTTTGTATTAATGCTTTAAAAAAGATATTTAATAATTTTTTCATAAAATATACGAATTTCGATAACAATTTATCCTTTATTAAATTCGTTCGATTTTTTTAATTAACTGGGTGCGAGGTGTATTTCGTACACCGCTCACAATATGAAGCATAAGACAGCCAAACCTTAAAAGTACAGCATAGCAAATTATGTCTATTCACTCATTTTAAGTTTATTGTTTCCGCACTCGTTACATGTTATAATGTTTTTCAAATACTGCTTTCATACATGTCTTTTACAATTGTTATATGTAATAGTAGTAAAGTTAAAAAAATATTCTTCAAGATTCTTCAGATATATTCGTCTCCTTCTTTGCGCTGTTATAATATTGGTTTTATTATACAAAATCTGGCTATTGATTCCTATTATCATCAGTAATTGAAAAAATAGTATAAAGGCCATCTTCTAGTTCTCAGATTTACAAAGTATGTATTACACATTTTATTTTATGTATCCACAGCTCCATTTAGCATTATAATCAATTATAATTTCGGGTTTGTTAGTATTTCAATTTATGACACAGTCGTCGTATGTTGTTAAAATCAAAACGACAGATTTGTTTTTCGTAGGAACGTGTGATACAATCATCACATGCTTTTGGAACGAAAAGAAATGTCGTCTTTCTTTATGAGGAGTAGAATCTATTGGTAGGTCCAGTAGGCGATGAACTATTTTTGTGGGTGTATTTGATAAATTGTATTTAGATAAATTATATTGATAAACTGTACCATTATTATCCCATAATTCTAAAAAATTGGTATGATTTTGTTTTTTGCATTTCGCTAATAAGAGAATACCAATAAATGCTAATAACTCTGTTTTACTAGTATCTTTTGCATCTGTTGCTCTAGTATATTTTGGCTTAAGTTTTACAATTTTCAAATTTATACATTGAACGGTATAAACTCGTTATTTTGTTAGTAAAAATTTTTGTTAATGCCATAAATTTATTAGAAAATTATATTGCACAAACATATCATCACTATTAGCAAAGTTTACAGAATTTCTAATAGAAATAAAAAAACTCCATGCCACACATTATTTTCTAAGCGATTCGTGGTTAAATAAGGATATACCAGATTCTCTAATAACCTGGAAACGACTTACACATATATGATAGAGAAGGCTAACGTGGCGGTGGTGTCAGTATATTTGTTAAAAACGAAATAAGTGGAAAATAATTAAAGACAAACCTTTAAACAAAACGGAAAATAGGATCACGAAAGGAAACATTGAATATAATTTTTTAAAGTGATTATTGAACAATTGCAGTTTACGGTTGTATGCATCTATAAATCACCTATAGCCACGCAGAGCGACACATTTTATCTATGTAAAATGCTAACTGGAGTATCCCGGCCCGAAAACGTGTTAATTGGAGACTTTAATCTACCAGATATTGATTGGAACAATGTTTGCTTAACCAAGTCAAATCCAAGTGCAGATATATTCTTCGAATTCTATAACAGCATCGCTCTAATTCAGATGATAAACCTCGATACAGAGCTGGACTTACACCCTCTCTACGTGACATATTTCTTACTACTAATGAAGAAATAATTTCAGGAATATGCATTGAGAACCCAGGAGGAAAGAGTGACCATGCTTCAATAATTGTTAATACACAAGTGTGTTTCACTTTGCACAAACCTGCAAAGAAAACATATTATCCAACTATGAGAATGCTCATTATAAATCTATGAACCATTTCATCAACAGCTTATGGAGAAAGCTGTCAGAAGATAATCGCAATGCCAGAGCATTGTACACAATTCTGAATGAATCCATCAAAAATGTGTGCCACTGCAAATCATAAAATAAAACAAAAAAATAGACAAATCTTAGTTCAACAGAGATATCGATAACATGGTACATTTAAAACGAGGAACGTGAGATAAATATAGAAGTACAAACAATGAAAATGGTTACAGAACCTACCTAAAAATTAATAACACTCATATCAACAATAAGAAGTAGCAGAGCAAACTATGAAAACATAATAAATAAACGAGGTAAGTCCTTTTACAATTATATATTCAAGTCGCTCCCGACGAAAACGTCTATTACCGCACTTCATGGCGGCGAAGAGGGGTCACAACAGAACCCGAAGAAGTTGCAAATAAATCATCGAAGTAACAACCAAGTACGTCTACCAACTCTACAATTCCTCATAATAATCAATTCACCAGTAAAAACATCACCAACGAAAAAGTAAGGAAAGCTATTCCCGGCTTAAAAGTCGATGCGACCTTTACCCCAGACATCTTACAAAGCCCTATCATCTTAAAAAGTTGCCCCATCCAACAAACTACCGACCAATCTCGCCGGTATGCAAACTTTTGGAAAAATCATTGTATGGGAACTAACTGATTATCTACACGAGTTTCTACCGGATGTTCAACATGGCTCGTGGTCAAAAATGTGTTGATAGATGAACCTCTAATCATAACAGGAACATGTCAAGTGATGTTATATAACTCGACTTTGAAGAGGGGCTGCGACCGGGTATCATTTAGTCGATTGCTACACAGAATCAAAATTAATGGAATCACTGGTCTGCTGCTGACATGAATAGAGAATTTCTTAAAGGCCAGAACATTTAGAGTGAAAGCCAACGATAACCTGTCTGGTCAGTACAATGTTGACAGAGGAGTTCCGCAGGGATATGTATTGGGACCTCTAATGTTCGTTTTATACTTTAGTGACATGTCAAAAAGCATTCAATGTGAAATTAGTCAGTATGCAAATGACACAAAACTATATGGTAATCCAGTAACGCAGAACATAATGCTTTAGGAGGATCTAAACAAAATATACAACTGGACGAAGTAATGGCCCTTACCGCTGAACGTGTCAAAATGTGTGGTCCTCTACATTGGAAAAAATAAATTAAATGTTCAATACTACCTAAATGGATAAGCTCTAAAATCAGTAAGGGATCATGACTTAGGAGTCATAATTTTGGGCGACCTGAAATGGGAGAAACAAACAACAGACGTAGTAAAAAAAGCAAACACCACAAATTACGTAATCCAAAAGTCCTTCACTGATATCAATACAACAAATATTGTTACCATTTATAAACGTACATATGGCCTATTCTTGAACATGCTGTATTCGTATGGAATTCATACTACAAGAAGGAAATTCATTTAATGGCGAGAGTTCAGCAAAGAATCACTAAGATCAGGGCACTTCGTCATCTGAATTATGAAAATAGGCTTAGAAACCTAGACACACACGAAAACAAGATTTCGCTGCGACATTATTGAAACGCATAAGATTCTTTCGGGACACTACTCGTGCAAACTTTCCGACATTTTCACGCGTAGCTCGTTCGCTCATGTACGGAGTTCGAACACTCATGTACGTGGCATGAGTGTTGGCATGAGCGGTACTAGTGGAACAAATGAATTTAAAACAAATTTGATAAACACTATGAATCTAACCCGATAATGACGGGTCTTTTCAGCTCGTGGTTGTCCAGTGCTCGCTGCATAGTGTAACCGACAGACTTATCAGCAATAAGCTGGTGCATTCATGCTAGTAAATCCGAATCACTTCCTTCTTCTTCGAATTTGTATCATATTCAATTTCGGGTACAATTTCATTTTCGAAATGTCTGATTCGAGGGTAATTCTACTTCAGAATTGGAGTTGCATATAGCTGCTGCAATGATTTTCAAGTCTGCATCAGTTAGCCTGCTAGGCTTTCGAAATTGCACAGAATCCCTCCAAAATTAAGAAAAAATATTTAAATTAAATGAAACATTTTGAAATGCGTATAGTCAAATATTTAATAATTATTAGCAAATTCAAGAAAAGAGATATTCTACACATACTTATGTAGTAATTGCGTGGTATATTGTAGGCACCAAATGGGACGCAGATATATAACAGGCCGACGTCAACGTGTTAAATATCTTCATCAGACACTTCCTTGATTAGATAGTTTTTTAAATTCTTTTTTGAATCCATTCATGCTATTATTATTGATATTTATGATATTTATAAAGCTTATTTAGTAATTTTATTTTAATAATCTGCATATTTCTCGCGTAGGAATATTGTACATTATGTGTATTATCTTTTTTTGCAATGTATATACTGTATATTTTTGTTACTAGTGGCTCTCTACGAGATGATGTCATTCAATAGATGCCTCTACGAAACTAATCCATTGATTTCATATTTACTGATACAGTATTTTTTATCCTTCGATTATTTAAAAAAGACTACAACTTTACTACATATTTGTTGCACGTGATTATTCAAGGCAGCTTGTCATCCATGTTTGTACCAAAAAGAGAACATTGCTTTTTGGGTTTGTACATCTATTTCGTGCTTTATAAGTAAACGCTTATTTACAGATATAGTTTTCGGTTTGAACTCTGTCATTGTCTTTTTGTGCATAGCTTGAAACCATTATCTTTGTACCATAGATTTTTTATGTCTCCTCACTGAATTGAATTATTTGCTTTTGAGTTCCCAATTAAAACAATATTCGTTACATCTGCATAGAAAAAGATATTGAACTTCCCAGTATAAGATAATTGAAGATCATTAAGTATTATTTAAAAAAAAGTAAAGGTATATTACTTTTGTATACCTAGTATGTTATAGAATACTACCTTGTGGTACCACAAAAGAAGTATGTTTTGTTTCGGATGTCTACCTTTCAGTCATTATGTTTGTAATCTATTTGTTAAGTACGATCTTAGCCATTTATTTTCTGTCCGTGACATCAATGTTTCGTAACTTTACAAATAAAAGATTAAGATTTCCAATATCAGAAGCTTTACTAAGATCAAAGAAAAGGCCCAGTATTTTTGTTCTGTTGTAAAAACCTTCTAGACTACCTAGCAATCTTCCTGGGTAATACTTATTGTTGCTTTGTTTCTATGAAAAAAAGCGCAGGTTTTTTTCACTTAATAATATTGTTGAAATTTGTCCAAGTGTTTAGTAAACGCTCCTTTCGACAATATTACGAAATAACAATAACGTTATTTTTTTCATTTAGTACTTCCCAGTCAATAGTGTTTTTATTAAAATTTGTAACAAAAACGTTTTAGTCAGAGCACATTATTCGACTTCTAGATAAGTTATATATAAAAAAAGCAAGGAAAGCACAGTAGAATCTCGAATTATATCCTTCCTTTCTTGGAAATATGTCATGTTTCACCAAAATCTGAGATGGGTGGCGTTAAACATTAATTGATGTTTAGCCTGGACTTAAGTTATTTTGTTGCGACTATCAATTGACGTAAACACGATTTCTTTAAACTTTAATTTTATTTTGTAGTGATGGTCGCCTATTGAGTGAGTTATTTATGAAAGTTCCACCACGTAAAGAATATCCAGATTATTATGAGATTATCAAACGACCAATTGACATGACGAAAATCGTGAATCGCATTGAAGAAGGAAAGGTAAAGAAAGTCATTTGCGATTACCTCTGTTTGTTTTATATCTAAATTTTTATATTTAGTATTGTGATTTTCTTGATTTGGAAAGAGATTTTATGTTGCTCTGCCAAAATGCCCAAATTTACAATGAAGAAGCATCGCTGATCCATGAAGACAGCATCGTTTTGCAATCCGTTTTCACAAACGCTCGACAGCGTTTGGAACACGATACTGGCGATGCTTCGGATAATGGACATGTGCAGCAAATGGTAAATGAAAATTTTCTATTATATTATCTGAATATATTTGTTGAGTTATAACTTTTTCATAAACTAAGTAATGTACGAGGATGAGGACTTTTGTGAACATTTGATTGTAGTTTTTCGTAGAGCATGAAACATATTGGCATTCATTGTCAACAGATAAGTGGATCGAGAATTGATAAACTCTGCGCCACTTTCAGTTAGAATAATACTACTGCAAATTAAGACCAAACCGACAACAATTAACTTCATTAAAGTGTAACACTTTTATCTGTGAAAGCAGGAAGAACAGAGTGGAATTAAACTATCAGGCATAATACAAAGAATTAAGATAATTTATATAAAGCAAGAGCTCAAACCATTCTATAGAATATACCTAACTATAAGGGTATAAAATAAGATTGAAAGTATAATATAGTCTATGCATTAGTATTAGGTATTGAACGACGCAATTTTTATTTAAATTCTGATGATGGCATATGAACAACATATACATTGTTAGAAATTAAGTAACCAGTCCGTATTATCCTTGCTACTGGACTAAAGTACATATAATTTGTGTGATAAACCTTTTCATGAAATAAATTATTTTGTCTACTTACCCTAGTCAGCACATTCAATTTTACTTCAGTTAGCAGCGAATTAGAGTTGATATTACCATTCACTAGTTTCTACAAAGGCTACATAACTTTCTTGCACATCAAATAGCCCCAGAACAAGCAGGGTTTGTTAAAGGACGCGGTGCACGTGAAC
>WYDF02066567.1:0-39325 GCA_009867245.2 Adranes taylori
ACATGTGTTCCAAGATATTGATATGATTTCACGACTTGTATAACATTTCCTCCGATGGTTATTGGTTGATGATTGGTCAACCAATCATCAACATGAACTAATTCATAATATCAAAACATAATCATATTTTAGGAAAAACTTTAGTCTTTCATATTTTGATAAAATTTTCTGCTAAAGTAATTTGCTTCCCTTAATGCAATATTGCAAATAATATTTTAGTTTTAAAGAATATGCATAATTGTGAATTCCACCTTTTGTTCAAATAACACAAAAATTTTGTTTAACATCTGCAGACAGCGTCTTATAAGAATACACTTTTTTATAGAATTTTTGCCGTAAGTCTGTCGGATGTAAACTTTACTATCAAGTGGATTGATTCTGTTGCATCATATTTAGCCATTGCACCAGTTTCAATGGTAAAATAAATCTTTCCAAATTCTTTCGAAAAAGTAATATTCAAAATAAAATTTTTTTAATACTTTCTTCGTATACTTTCCCAGTGTTTTTATACTCCAAAATTAAATCGTCTTTTTTTGTTTTCTTCAAATATTTCTATTGCTCTAAGTTATTATCTTTCTTCTCTTACAGTTTAAATACTCGTTTATTGTTTTACCAATTGTCTGCTTCCATATATTGTGTAAATTTAAGTTGTAATGTTTATCAAACCTGTGTAATGTTTTATAGAGTTCACTTGCAAAACTAGTTTTTTGTCACTTTCAAGTTTCACGCAGTTTTTTTAATCACCTTATAACGATATTTGTCTTCTTCTATCAATCTTCCACAAATGAATTTTGTTTAAGGCATTTCTGGTTGTGCAAATTTTTTGCAGATCCTGAATTTATTAAAGATTTTTTATCTGACCAATTTTTTGTTCCTTATTGAATTATATTCGCATCCTCTAATTTTGACCAACAACGTAAGTAAGACCAAATTATATAATTATTAATGAATTTGCAAAGAGCAAAAGTGGATTATTCAACCAAAGATGGACCATAAAAATTTTATAATTTAAATCTCATTAAAATATATGTTTCCTTCTCTTATTGTAAATTAAACACATTTGCTTATTATTACAGTAGAACCTCGGTTATCCGAGCCCCGACGAACCGAGTTCTGGCTTAACCGAGGTATCTAGTCGTTCGGATAAAGTGCCACACAAAGCGAATCCGCATAATATAGCGCCAAATCGATCATAATAATGCACTGCTTAGTACAATACTCTACTGTACTTTAATTAATCACAGTAGTATAAAAATAGAACCGGCGCACGCACAAAGGATTGTAGTGGTAGGGGACGGTCTGCATAGATTGTTTGCCTATTGTCACTGCCCTCAGTTCCTTTTTCATTGTACTAATGAATAGTTCGTTTACAATTTGTTTGTATTGGTTACGTGATGAATGCTAAACGCAAAAGGACTGTTCTGTCTTTGGAGACTAACTTTCAAGCCATCAATAGACTCGATAAAGAAGAGACAATTAAAAAGTAGCTTCAGATTTAAGTGTGGGAGAAGTGACCGCAGGAGACTGGAGAAGAAAACGGGCTGAAATCGAAAAATGTTATTCGCAAAAAGACAACGAGAGTGATAAACGAGAAACTATGTAAATCCGTGAGTCTGAAAAAACTTCAAATACCTTGTTTATGTGGTTTACACAGCTCCGGAGCAAAGGAAGTTCAGTGAGTGAGCCTATGGTACAGGAAAAGGCTATTGAATTCCACGACGAGTTTAAAGCCGGAGAAGAAGAATTTATAGCAAGCAGAGGGGGGCTTCATCGCTGGAAAACAAGGTCATGGATCTTGTTTTTTCTGCTAAGAAGTTGTCGTCCAATTATGCCATCGTATACAGTTCAACGACGAATTTGAAGCTCTGATTAAAGGTGGAGACTACAATATGCTTCCTAGAAAACACTTGTTTCTAAAAAAGAGGCTTCCGCTACCTGGTTTTAAAAGATCAAGAGTCAAAAGATAGAGTCACACTCATGGTGTGCTCCAGTGCTAGCGGGGATTGTAAGTTAAAGTTATTAATGATAGGGAAATCTGCCAAGCCCCGTGCTTTCAAAAATGTGTCTATTCCTAGCCTGCCTGTGCTGTACAAAAGTCAGAAAAATGCATAGATGGACGCTAAAATTTTTAAACACTGGTTTTTCACTGACTTTGTGTCACAAGTTGAAAAGTTTTTAAAAGGAAACAACCTGCCTGGAAAAGTAATTTCAGTAACGGACAACTACCCTGCTCATCCTGATACAGAATAAATGGTTTCTGGCTGTATTAAGATCATGTTTTTACCCCAACGTCACACCTCTTCTCCAGCCCATGGCCCAAGATGTGTTAGAAAACCCGACGCGTAGCTATAAACGCAAACTTTTCAATAGCCTTATTAGCGCAATTGATGAAGGAAACGACGTCGTACAGACTCTTAAAAAATCACAATGGAAGATGTTGTTGACATGTCAGCTGAGGCATGGAACGAGGTGAAAAGTTTACTCTTCAGAAGTCGTGGAGGAAGTTATTAAACGTCACGGAAAATCAAGAAACGTTGCCCATAGAACGTGACGATCAAGAAGACCTAAGCCTTGCACAGTTAGCTCAAAGATTGGCGGAGGAAACAAACACGAAAACGATATAGCCGAATGGATCAACGGAGACGAACAATTGGAAGTGAGTGATGCGTAAATGAGTCTGAAGTAAATGAGTCTGGATAGTCAGAATATCGACGAGGTATTCCAGATAATCCAAGAAAGTGAGCCATTCTATTACTTTTGATGATAGTAGAGGCAGTGAATGTAGAGGCTGAAGAAAGTGAAAGTGCCAATGAAGACATTGAAATGGAAAATGAGAAAATCAGCCAGATTGTAGGATGCAAAGCAATAGAAAAGACCATCGAGTACCTAGAGCAACAGTCGGAGACAACTTCAACAGACCTTCTACTGCTACGACGATTGCGTGAAACGGCGGCAAAGAAGCGAGTGAGTTTCGTTAAACAGAAAACTTATGGACTTCTTCGAGAAATAACGTTTTTATCTGGAACATGTAGTCTTTTTTTCATTTTGTATTTTTATTGTAATTTTATATGTACGTCCTTATTTCACTTGATAATACAATAAATGCCTTTTTTCACATCTTTGACCACGTCTTCATTCATTTCACCAGTTTACCATACGTTTCCCTCTCGATGTTTGACAGAGTCCGTGTAATCCGAGTTTTCGATTATCCGAGGTACCCTCTCGACAGTATCTCGGATACTTGTGGCTCTACTGTATTTCTAAATTATTCCAAAGTATCATTTAGAAATATTTCTAAATTATTATTTCTAAATTAAATATTCAAATAATTATAGGCATATTGGTAAATTAAACCAGTCCTAATTTAAGTTAAATCCTTAATTAATTATTCAAGTTCAACTTCTTGTTTAATTTGAATTCAATTATTTATTCTAATATTCTTTTCAAGCTGCCACAATTGCGGTAGATTTTTATGTGTATTCTCCCAATTTTCATTAAGATATTTCATAATTTTCTATTTTATTTTCTCCTGATTTAATTGCTAATTTGGGAAAATCCCTCATATCAGTGACATGTAAATTCTTCAATCAGGTCATATTACAAGTGTATCAGTACCTCGAGGTATTATGCACACGAGTGCAACGCTGGAGCATCTGTCTATGGGGCATTTCGGACAACCTGAGCCATTCGACAGCAATTAATAATGTAATTAACGAGACATTCGTCGATAGTTTCAATTAATTAAACGACTTTTGTGCGCATAGAACGTTTGTCTAAAAGAAATTTATCTGATCCTGATAAACATTTTAAAAGGACATATGAGCTATTTACGATTTTCATACAAAAATACTTTATAGCACTCCATAAGAGGTATTTAGTATCTATTGAATTATCCCATTATAATTGTTTTATTTATATTCCTAATCTAAAATTTAGATTTATATCAAAAAGTTTATTAACTCCACCTTTTGTATCGGTTTCAGGATAATTTACCGGAATGTTATTCATTTTCATACGCGCTTAGCCCGGTTTCTCTAATTTTATCTTTGATTACTAGATTACTAATAAAATGAATATAGGGGTCGGTCAAACGAGTGTGTGGAAAAGAAATAGGGCAAATGTTTATAAGACATTAGGATGGTCGAATGAATGGTGGAAAATGAAAATAAATGAAGGGGAATTTGTGGTTAAAGAAATGATGGAGTAAATAAAATACGTGGAGAAACGAGAAACGGGAGAATGTTTCAGGGAGAATTATGTAGAAATAAAAGTACATTAGGAACGAAAGCGAAATACTTGACAAAAGAGAAAAATATGGAGGATAATATATTAATTGCTAGATTTAGATGAGGGAGTATGGAGAGAGGTAACAGGTTTTGGATGAGTGTGAATAAAAAGTTGTGTAGGATATGTGGTATGGATGTAGAGTTCTGGAAACACTGTGCAAAGGGATGCGTAGGAATCGTATAGATGGAGGAAGAGAAAAAAATGGCGCAGAATTGGGAAAAGTGTTTTGGGAGAGGGTGAAGAGAGGATTTAGGGCGATTTATTGAAAGGGCAGGTTTCTTAAAAAAGCATAAAAATATATTATCATCACCCAGTGAATCTCGACGTAAAAAAACTTGGAAAACTTGTTAACTGAACAGCCTCAAAAGAAAAAGAGATAAATGAATAAAATCATTAAATATTAAACGACAATTAATTAGTTCTACAAAGTCTATATGCCTAACTTTCCTTTGTGATTCTTTCGTGGTATACATATAGAGATGTTATAAATATATAAACACCTGCAGATTTGCGAGATGAATGATCACATATTAAAACAAAAAAGACATTAATGTCTAAATAATCAAAATAGTTTATGGATTTCCATACACTATCAGTATCTCGCATATCTTATCGCAAGTGTTTTAAACACTCATTCACACATATACGATGACCTAAATAAAGTTATATATGTATGTATATTCTAATTGCGAATTTTGAAAACATATTTTTCTTATGTCATAACCGTCGATCTTTATGGCTTCCTAGTTCCAGAGAACAATTTTTTATTGCCTTACAATTTTTCCTATTTACTTTGAACAGCGTTACGAGTTTTGAGCTCTTAGCCATGGAAAGTTGCTACCTCACAATACATAAGGACTTTACATAAAAATGTAACCAGAATTCGAAATGAAAAACTCTCACATCCAAATAGCAGCAGGCATAGGTTGCAAGTTGTGTTCCACACTATTGGGCGAGCTAATTCGCACATTTTGTGGGCATAATTGGCAATGGACGACCAGGCCTATCTTTTACATGACGAACATATTGGCAGTCTTAAGTATAGTTTGCTCAAAGTACTGAAATAGCTAAGAATAACTTATTCATTTAAAATCAACTATCAATTTAAAATCAGCATCAAACGTTTACATTTCAATAGCTAAGTATTATACAACGCAGTGCTACACAACGCATCTGCAGATTCTTCTGATTCTTTCATTATTCAATTTTTCATCTCTTTTCTCGTATTGACAATTTAAACTCTCTTGCCAATATTCTATCATGCAAATCAGCCCCTCGCATCCTTTTCCATAGAATATCCGTTTGAATGTTTATCAATGCGCCTTAATGTCAAAGAATGTCAAGTATAACTTCCTACCTTGCAAAACCTCATGATTTATTAAATAATTTAGTACAACAATATTGTCTATAACTCCTCTACCTTCCATGTATCCGTTTTTTGTTCTACCAACAACGTTGCTCCTCTTTATGTATTCCATAATCCTTTTATTTACAATCCTGGCAGACATCCTACATATTCCATTCATAATGGTTATTCCTCTGTAACTGTCGACTTCCGTCCTATTCCCTCTTTTATATACAGGCACTACGTCCCCTTTCTTCCACTCTTGAGGTACCTCATTCTTTCTTTTCCATATTTAGTTTAAACCTCTCACTATTGCACTTATTGCATCCTCACTCAATAAACTCTACACGTAATTTGGTATTCCATCCTCAGCTGACGCACTTGCTTTCTTCTCCAGTCTTTCTATTATTGCTTGATATTACAATTTTATATAATATCAAGCAATATATGTTGTTTTAAGGTACAGATAGATCAAGTTATTGAATTGTTTTAGTTATGTATACTTAATACAAACAAATGCAAACCAATATCGATAAGAAGAAGTATTGTCTTGCATATATTCTTTGTCTCTGCCGATCACTGTTAGTGAGCAAGCAACGAAGCTTAAGTTATCGTGGTTCTCTTGTTCTTTATTTTTATTTATTCATCGTGTTTTCCATCAATTATTTCCCTTTGTTGCTTCTTTGGAGCGACTATGCTAAACAGCAATCACATATTTATCGAAATATCGTGCGAAAACGTTTAATACTGACTAATTTCGTATTGACGTATGGAATTGTCATTAATTGGACCATGATGATCGTGGTTATTTCTCAGATAAGATACTTTAAATTTGATTTCAATTTCTTTGTGTAAAAATTTTGTAAAGTGAATGTTGTCTAGTCTTATATTAGTAGTAATACAAACCATCTTCATTGGTATCAAGCATGAATCTTGAAGTTCCTTGTAAGCTAATTTGAGATTCTGAATCATCAATTTTTTTATATTACTTTCGATTCTTTCCTTGACTTGGAGTTAAGATCACATAAAGCAGATTTAACTTTTTTACCTCTTGACTTTTTTTATTGTTCTTCACGTTGTTTTATCGGTACATATCGGTACCCATCGGTACATATTCGGCACTTTCCGGGTTGTTTCCCCTCCGGGTATTTGACTGTGCGGTACATGGACCCAAATTTTCAATGCTTAAATTCTAAGTTTCTTCAAGTTATCGTAGCATTAGTGGTGTATCAGTAGTATGGGATTGTTCTTTCACCCCCCCCCCCCCCGCCTTTTCAATCGTTCACCCGCCTCGAACCTTGCCTTAACTCGTTCTAATCTTCTTCTTCTTCACGCAGTCACTTGTGAAGATGTTATGCTAATGACGCGCTATGTGATGCTATACTAATAACTTATATAATCTATTAAACACTTGATGTATATTTTTTGTCTAATCGATTTTGTACCCTTTGCTATTTTCGTATACTGTCAATGTAAATGTAAATAATCATTCTAACACCGCTCAACACCAATTTATAGTTTTTGTTTTCTTGTTCAAATGTTGTTCTGATATTAATCTTATCTTCTTCGATCTAATCTTCTTCTTCTTCATGCAGTCAGTTGTGGAAATGGTATACCTAATGACTTGTATAATCTAATAAACTTTTGATGTATATTTTTTTGTATGATCGATTTTGAATCCTTTTGTATTTTCGTATACTGTCAACGCAAATGTAAATAATCATTCTAACACCGCTCAACACCACAGTAACCATAGTAACCACTCAACATAGTGTTCGTGTGTGTATGACGACGACCTTGAAGTTCGATGACCTTGAAGTTCGGTGACTCAGCGCAGCATTTTGTAGATATGATTTTCTTTGCATTCTTTATTTTATTATTATTTTTTATTATACTAGCTAGGAATTTGAAATGTATTCTATGATGATGATTCGAGTAATGTAGATTTCTGTATTATTGGTTGCATACAGTGCTTTATATTCAACAATAGATGGAGCCGTGTTGCTGTTTAGATATTTTTATCATGTAATTAACTATAACAAAATCTGTGTTTTTTTATAAGTCCGCTGCTTAGGTCTGAATTTGGACTCATAACTTTTGGTTTACTAGTTCAACTCTGTTTGCTTTACGTTACTTGGTGCATTGATGGAATTGCGTATAATTATGTATAGTGACGACGGAAATATCATCGGCTTGAATGTAATGAATGTAATTATACATTTTTTTATTAATTTTATCGCTATTGTATTTTATCACCCGATTTAAAACTAAAATTGAGTAATCACTAATATATTTAAATAAATAAATCCCCATTTACGATAAAACCAACCAACCGATTTTAGTCAAATATAGAGTCTAATCTATTTTAGTCTATTTACAGTAGGTATATAAGCAAATAAATAAAACTAACGAATATTAAACATAATATTTATTTTACAATTTAATATTTACAATATAATAGATATAATTTTATAATTTAATAATACTATAGAAATCCTATGTAACTATACACAAGGGCTCAACAATCCTAGTCATATAATATTTCAGATTCAAACTCATAGTGTTACAGGCTTAAGAACATAATAGGTCCAATAAACAAAATAGGTATGAAAATGGCATATGTTTTTTCCATCGTATGTTTTCCCAGTTATCCATTATTAACCAGCATACCACTTTTTATAAAATAAATTAATACAAATAATTAAATATAGAAATATAAATTATAAATAAAAATATACAATTAATTAATGTCTACCTTGTTTTTACATAACTATACACAATACCCCACAATCCATTCATTCATCCTCGGGTAATAAAGAAGAGGGAACATTGTAGTAGCCCCAAGCTAATGTGGATATACCATCATCGCAAATGTATCTCTTGTCATCGTAAGGGGATAGGGCTAATTTATTCTGAGCCTGCGTGAAAATTTTATGTCCTATTGATCGAAAATTCAGCTGCGTTCTGCGAAACAATGATTTTCAAATAAGCAAATCCGAAAATCTTCTGCATAAATATTATTTTTAACACCATTCTTTTTGATACCTTTAATTTATTTTGTTATTGCAGTCTCACCTATTTGACAATACATCTTAGATCTTCATCCCAAAAATTCGTACAATAAAGTCCCTGCATATTCGTCTTTTATGAGACCAGGGATTGCTTTGCTCTGGAGAGAAATTTGGTAGGGATTGGTTGGGGGAAAATTAGAAGTATCTAAGCGGCTGATGTTTTGTCTCATGTCTGTGTCCATATAGAACAGTTTAACTTTTGAACCATGCATTGGTTTAACAAATTTATAATAAAAATCGTGCATGAGCCATTTGGATAGTTCTAGGACGGTATATCCGTTGTAAATCGGTTTATCATAGAAATACTTGACTGGGGACAAGTGGATAGCGGAAATTTAATTTTGCAATTAAGCTGCGAACTCCATGTCGATGTACGTCATCTTGCCAGCTAGTTACAAGTCGGATATCCTTTCTTTTCTCTATGTTCTTAATAAATTTGCCAAAAATTGCATTGTTCATAAGCTTATAGAAATCCTTCTCAAAACTATTAGATACAGCTTGACGCAAAGTGGCATTTCGATTGTGTAAATTTTAGAACTCGGTGAATTTTTAGTATTTTCAGACCATATTCAACTGCTTGCTGGATGAATCTATAATGCGCGAAATACTTATCTTTATTTTGTAAATTTGGAATTGTCTGCTTGAATTTTTATGTTGGTGGAATCATTGTCTCAGCCAAGAACGTTATTGTGTTCGTCATGAAATTCTTTAGGATATTCGACATCAATTTCCAATATGTACCCAACTGGAGAATCAGCTGAAACGTTCAGTATATCTAAATTATCAATATCGTCTTGGCTTAAAAATTCCAACTGTCCATAAGGTAGAGGCTGACTGAGAGCCCATCCATACAGATTATAAGCGTCCCAATAAGCAAGATATGATAGGTTCAGACGGATTATAGGGATAGTCGGGGTGAGCAATCAGCGGATTATTAGCTCTAGCATGATGATGCATGCAACTTGATATTCCTCCTCGAATAGATTTTGTAATAACATGTAATTTCTCGATATCGGTAAATAATTCAATTTAAATTTTTTAAATTTTCAAGCCGGCAGAAAAGGAGAGATCTGGGGCAGTATTGTATTGTGCAGCGCCTAAACCATATGCATTATAACATACTATTGTAAAATTTTCAAATACATCGGCCAAGTGAATCATATCAGTCTTTAGATATAAGCATATAATCACCTCTTATTTATAAGGGATAAGTGATTTTATATTCCGGAAAAATTAAAGGGAATCATGAAGTTTAAAGTTAAATTGAAATTTTAATTAAAACAATAAGTAATAGGGGGGTATCAGGGGTTTGTTATTTTTAAAATTAATTGAATTTATAGCAGAAAATTTTTTGAATTTACATATGCCTTCAATAGGTCACAATAAGGGGGGTCAAGGTGTTTTAATATTATTTAAAAATAAAGAAAAAAGTTTTTATTTTTCTGATCCCAAAAAGTTTAACTTATTCTTCTGAATACTAGACCAATTAGAATCAATTAATGTCTATTTCCGAGACAATTTCCGAATATGAAGGTATTTAGAATACACTAAATAATGCTTGTAACATACAAAACAGCTTTTTCTTCTTTTATATATATAGCTTCAATTCTAACTTGAAAATGGAAACTTTTAGAAACTTTTAGGGGTCGAAATCTAGATAATGGTGAAGTAACCTTATTCTGTTAACATAAAAAATAAAGCCATTTTTTGGAGTCAAGAACACCGTCTTTTATTAAGAAATATGTGGAAAAGATCATAAATAATACGTTACACCATAGACCATGTAAACCGAAAAGGAATAAGAAAGTAGAAAAAGTACAACCAAATTATACATCGACGAAGAATTTTCAACCTGAAGCCAAAAAATAGGCATGAAGTACACTGTGTACAGGAAAATAAAGAGGTAATATGGAAATACACATAACATTGTTAGCAACGGCATCGGTAAAAGTAGCAGAAGTAGTTGGAGCTCATCATGAAATGAGAGCGCTAATACATCAGGTATCGCAATTATTATTCGTGAAGGAACACACTGCACAAACTTTAAGAATTCCTAGACAAAAGGTAAATTTAGTCTACTAGTAAAGTTAATCATATTAAAGAAAATCACCCAGCATATGCTTCAAAAAGAAATACAGCATGTCAACATTATGTTCAACAATAGACATATTATTAGGATGAGATCGATATGGAAATTTCTTATTAAGCAGAGTAAAACGAGCAGAAAGCCTTATTGGAGAAGAAACAGATTTTGGATGGATGTTTTCAGGGAAGATATTTAAAAAGATACCATAAAGAAAAGAAGAAATAAGTTTAATATCAGTAGTAGGTGATAACGAATAACTGCCAAAATGTTGGGAAATGGAGGAGATCAGTGAAATAAGGAAAGGAGGTGTAACAAATTCCATACATCAGCCACATCGGAAGTAAAACGAGTGACAGGAGCAAAAAAGCAGATTGATATCTGGACCCGTTTTGTCCCGGGCAGCTCCACACTACGGTGGATAGAAGGTGGCCGGAGCAAACCTCACAACAAAAACCCAGCGCCAAACAACGCAGCCAGCGTCATGCAACGAACAGTAGTACACATGTGCTGGCGCGATGAGGACAGCAACAAAAGCAAAATGAGGAATTAAATTGGAGGAAAAATGTTCAGAACAGAATGAAAGTTTAGATTGGAGACAAAAAAGATCCAGTCAAAAAAATAATTAGAATCAACAAAACTATAGTAAAGCTAAGACGATGTGGGAAAACAAAAAGCCTGAATCAAAAGCGATCTAACCAGTAATTCAACGGATGAATGGAAGGGACATGACTATATGCAAGTGCAAAGAAATGACCCCGCTGCACATACCCTCAAAATACCACACGGTTGGCAGCAAGGAATCGATAAGGTGTAAATTAATGCATAGACCTCATCGAGAAAACCCTAGAAGAGACGCAGCACTCCAAAGACGAAGAAAGTTAATCAGTTGTTTCGATATGTATACAGCGGAGCGAAACGAACAACGGAGATACATCGGGTCACATCACCATTACGCATATGGTAGAGCCGAGCGTTGTACATTCAGGAGAGAAAATTCAGTGACCCACCGGAACCGACAACATTCCGTAGATGGCCGAGTTAGAAATGTATGGTTTGTATTATTTTAAATGTAGCTAATTTTAGTCAGGTTATTATTATTTTAATAGTTTAAACCCATTGTTGCAAATTATTATATTTGAAAAGATAAACAATATAAAGTATTATGACAGATATGATAGAATGCATGAATGTTTTGCTAACATTGCAAGGTGACGCGGACGCCGTTCATTAACAGGCAGATGTATTATTAAAGTGTAACATATTAATTCGCCTACTATTGTTTTGATTTTATCTAGAGATTGATAATTAGTATAATTATATTATTCCATTAAACTTTTTATTATGATTAATTTTTCTTTTACATAGCTTGAATGCACAATTTAAAGATTTCAAATTTCTGTGATCTTAGTTGTTTAAACTTTTATCATACTTGTTTTCTATTTTCTATTATTAATTCTGTATATACTGTTAATGAATTGTAAGAATAAACGGGTTATGTTTAGCGTTATTATTAAGTACCACGCGTCTTATTTTACCTAATATTTAATCTCCATGAGTTACTGTAGTGTACCTTAATTGATTACGCAATGCTTAAAAATCAATTAAATTAAGTTTTTATTAAATTAAATAGTTAAACAATTACTTAATCCTAAAATATAAAAGGTAACTCTCATCTTATAAAACAGCAACAAAAATTTCAAAATTTATCCAGCTACTTTTGTGTAGAGCCCCAAAACAACCTCCTTTGCACCTTCAATAAAATCACTTGCGTATAAAATGATATACGTACATAAAGTACTCGAGAAGTAGAATAGCATTTCCGCTGGCCGACACATTGCCCACCCAATCGTTACAAGTTCGTCTCTGTCAGCTGAAACTGTTTGCCAAGATCTGTTGTCTACTTTTTGGGCCAAAAGTTTGTGGGTACCTTAAACAGTCCACACAGCGGACTTATCAAAATTAAGTATGCGATCCGCAGTAGATTCGTATCCCTATACAATTCTCCTCAATTCATCATAAAATTCTGAAAGTTGTGTTTCATTGTAAAAAAAAAGATCCAAAGACACTAGAATCTTTCAGTAGCCTCAAACTCAAGTCTGTACATGCCGCAGGATTTTCGTCTCAATTCTGTGTATACTTCAATTTTGGATTTCTAGAATAACCATATGCCACCGAAGAAGTAATAATGGTCGATAACTATTATAAAGTAATAATTATTCACCGTGCGCGCAAATACGATCTGGTTACTGCCAGTGACGCAATTGACAAGATTATCAAACCTCCAATGTGGTCATCATCCATAGCCATTTTATGAATTTCCCCGTATATGAAGAGTCCCTGGGTATGTCAGGTATGCAGGGTGTACCTGTATGTAGGGTACTGGATATGAAGAGTTTCATATATGTAGGGTCCCAATACCGTATAAAGGATCCCAATTTCCCTCTACACATTTAACAAGCTGCCATCTTAAAGTGTACAAAGGTGTCTTAAAACAAACTTCAACAATTTGTAATTACGTGGATGTTCTTTTGTTTTATTGAAATAGTGTCTGTAGATAATTATAAATGCTTGACTGACATGCAAGCGCTGTATGTATAATAATGATTTTATTTTGAGCAATAAGTTACAATTAAAATGACGATTTGTAATGTCACGTCAAGCGCTCAGATAATTCTTGATGAACCATTTAATAAGAATTCATTCTTGCTAGTTTTTCCACGCCAACTGTTCCGACAGCGAAAAGAAAGCGCTCGAAGAAAATAATATTTACGATACTAGCGCAACGGTAATAAGCGTTCATCAGTCATTTTCCCCCTTCTCGTATTGAGAAATATGGCTTATTACTTGCTTGAGACAGGTATGCGCGCACGTGTATTTTTATGCTCAATATATCTTTAAGAAAAAGGCGTATGTACTATTATTATTAACAATCTAGTGGTATTTTTCATAATGCTTAATATTCTGTTTGTAAAATATAGCGTAATATTTGCAATATAATGTAGCATTTCCGAAATATTTCCGAACAATTTCTTACTTTAATATAAGAAAAAAATTAAAAACCTATTTTCAATTTTTTTAATTACATAATTTATTTATGCAATGACTTAATTATGGTACATTACTATCTAAATATATCAAAATGGTTTATGGATTTCCCTACACGTGCGTCTATTTTGTTTTCTATGTGTAGAGATCTGTCTTAATAATTATAATTATTAAGACAGATCGCAAGTTTTTTAAATATAATGGTGACCCACATAAAAGTATATATGTATGTATATTAGAGTTGCGAATTTTTAAGAGAGATTTCTTTATCTGATAAGCGTCATTTTTAACGGCTTCCTATTTCCAACCTACAATTTTTGTGACCTTAAAGAACTTTCATATTAACTTTAAAAAAGCGTTACTATTTTTGAGGTCTTAGCCATATAAAATTATCCTCCACTACTTTCAATACATAAGGAGTTTATGTTCGCTAAGAATTTGCTTATAAAAGACTTACACAGCAGTGTAGCGGTACCCGTTACTATAAAGATACAAGTTTCTGTTAATTATGCATTAAATTAATTGAGCGATTGAATGTCGAAATCCTATTAGATCATACTGGTATTTAATGACAACGTATGTATAGCATGAAATTATATTATCATCTCCATTTAATGTATATATAAATAAATAACAATTATTATCAAATAGATTTAGTATGTAAACAAGTACTTAATTATCGCTGGCATTTAAAAATGTATTTTATTTTTAAATATAAGCAACCTGATTTAGGTATTAATTTAAAATGTAGTTTCTATGCCGCTAATATTGTCTTGGGTGGGCATTTAACTCCGCGTAGGTTAGAAAGAGATAGAAGCGTCGTTCTATTTACAATGGCAAACTGTTTATATGCAGCACAATGGGCACGTAGATATGTGGATGTACGTGCGTGAGTGCGTTCTACGATTGTATGACGTATTATTATTTATATATAGCTGAATATATTTCGAAAAGTGGGTAAAGCGGAATAGAAAAGTACATACATAATACACTGATATTGACTATAGCTCGCTGGTTTACACACGGATGTGTACACTGCTATGGCTTGCTGCTACAAACATATTGTACGCTGCGATATGGCTATGTACAAACTCCTATTGTTATACTGAATTGTATTGAGAACGCTACCGCGTCATGAAATATCGCGTGGATGACTACACAGATACCAGTACCCCGAAGTAAAACATGAGCGAGGCTCATGTTGCAATTAAACGCCTTTGGTAAGCAATTTTACATAACTTACGCTGTTTAATTCTACTCGTGTGGATTGAATAGCTTTACTTCTTCCTCCTATCTACCCTTTAACCTACTCGTATATAGCTAGAGTGTATACTTCTAGCTACTATTGTTCACAGACAGTTGTTGTCACTTGACAAAAATGACATCAGTGTACTCACGGTGTTACGCGTCTTAGTGGTACTTTTCCATTCCTCCTACTGGGGTATATGCTTCTAGCTGGTTCACGGTTAGTTGTAAACACTCGGCCAGCGGTAGTTTATTCACAGTGTTAAGTACTTATAGTACTTTCCTAGGGTACCTATCTTTACGGTTATTCATATTGTGTTCTTGAACTTGCTCCCCCTTGTTGTAATATTGATTGCTTCTACATGCTTTCCATATTTTCTATGTTTTATTATTTGATCACCGCATTGCTTTATATTCACCGCTTTTGAGTATTATTATACATTTGTACTGTGTTATATAAACCGCTTGGTTATGTCGTGTTTGTCTATTTAACCGCCATTATTGGGTCACTGATTTAATTTGATATTCATACATTGACATTTATTTGTGCATTAATATTACTCTGTTTATTTTGTCTAAGAAGAACAATACACGGTTTTGTTAAATCTTTAATGCTGTTTCACTCATTAATAAGTTTATTACAACTGTCCACAAAACGAGAATCTCTGGTTTGTCATTGACTACCTGTGCCCTCAGTAAGCCACTGAGGACCGGAGGGACATCAGTCCGGTGTGCGCTCTCGGGTTAAACAGACCTGGCGCCCGAGAAATATATTTCCGAAGGCCGTTTAATTCTGTAAATAATAAGATATTTAGTTGCGCAATCGGTGACAGTCGCTAAGGCTCCCCATTACCAGCGTCGCGGAGGGGAGTCTGTCACAGCAGAGAGACGAAATTCTGAATTAGTGGTTTTCATATCTTCTGCGAGCATTTCACATTTTTCGTAATCACGATTCACAATAAAATGTCCAAACCTATCTTTTGGTCAGCGAGCGTTTATTATGGCCCTAAAATCGGTTTGTTCAAAGTAGCGTTAAACTCAGCGTTAATTTAATTACTTTAAACAATAACTTTCAAAATAAATGTACTATCTACAAATAGGAATTAACAACAAAACACATTGCAGAATCTTTCGATTCCTCTCATTTTCAGTTTAATTTTCTTTTTCTCGTATTTGTACTCGTTTTAACTCTTCCCAGTGCCTTCGAAAATATATAACTACAAACCGTGAAGGCTCGGCGCAAAAAAGTTGCAAAATCTTGTTCCAGATTAATTAATTTTTTTATTACACCCTAGTCAATTTTTTAATAACTTGAATATTATAAAAATTCTTTATTTGCACTATTTTGAGAGAAATGCATTTATCTTCTAAAACAGGAACGTTAGATGTATTATAGATGTGCATACATACTCAGTAATTCCTATAAGTGTCACACATAAATCACAAGCCGAAATCACATTCATTCCAGAGAAGAAACAATCGTCGCAGGCGATTGCTCACTCTAAATACAACCAAAATATACAGAAATAGCCTGAGACGCCCTTATTGAAAGTCGTACTCTAATCAAACACAAATAAAAAATATCTATATACATGGCGTGTACATTCTAATAGAGACAATATTGCTATCTCATAAAGTATAAAAGATAGAGAAATGATTAAATGAAAAAAAATTTAACCAATTTAAAAATAAACAAACAACAAACACCAGCATTCAAATTTTCAGACACTTCTGAAATATTTGAAATATTTACAAAAAGTAAAATTTGTAATTTTCTAAACTTTACTCTAGCATTCTAATTTCCGATAATATTAAAAAACTTTAAAGTAATTTTTGTTCCATAAATAACTTAATAAGGACCTGGATTCTTTTTTTCATCGAATCATTTCAAAATTATGTTTTAAATACAACCACGTATGATCAAAAATAATTTTGAACAGTTTTTGTTGATTTCAAAATCAACAAAGCATTTTCAATACCAATAACTAATACATTCCATTCAACGAAACTAACAGTTCCTTATAAAAATCATACACATTCTAAACTAGCTAAGATAAATAACTAAACTAAGCAATATAATAGGTAAGCCAGAGTAGATGAAAGTTATTTCTTTTGTTCCTTAACCTCTCTTATTTCCTTTCTCTTCTGTTCGACCCTAACTTGTTTTTACTCTGTTACTAAATCGCCTTCCCCTTTCTTTATTTTCCTTAACATTTTTCTGATCACTCCAATCCCTTTACTTTCCGGTCCCAAACGCAGTCTCCAATTCTCAAACTCTTCTCTCTCTTACTCATTCAATTCTACTTCTTTACATTCTATTACCCAATGCTCCCATCTTTCCTATTCCTCATTACAAACCCTTCGCAATCTCTTGCTTTTATCCATCCAGTACCGATTCCCACTCTCTTCACTTCCACATTTAAATATTGCTATGATTTTCTTCCAACCTGCATCTAAACCTTAAGTACTCAGACATACCTCCTTCCACACTCTTATCCATTTATATTTTTCATTCTCTTCTCTCTCTCTCTCTCTCTCTCTTTTGTTTTCCTACACCTTTCATTCTCTATTCTACGTCATTTATTAGACTACGTCATTTATTCGATTTCCGTCTAATCGCACTCTAAACATTTGTAAGACTTTTTGCCAATACGAATAAGCTTATGAGTATTTAACTGCGATTTCTGTCTAAACCTGGAATCGCATTCTAAACATTTGCACGGTATTCTGTCAGTATGAATAAGCTTGTGAATATTTAAATTCGATTTCCGTCTAAAATTAGAATCGAACTCTAAACATTTGTATGGTTTTTTGCCAATATAAATAAGCTTGTGGGTATTTAACTGCGATTGCTGTCTGTAACTAGAATCGCATTCTAAACATTGTATGGTTTATTGTCAGTGTGAATAAGTTTGTGGATATTTAAATTGTATTTCCGTATAAAACTAGAATCGCGTTTTAAATATTTGTATGAGTATGGGGGTATGGTTTTATGCCAGTTTGAATGAGCTTGTACATATATAAATTAAAATTTTAAATACAATTTCCTTATTTATTTTTTATTTATTTTACTACCGGTTTCGCATTGGGCATCGTCGTCAGGTAGAAATAAAAAATAATTTTATTCTGTTTCTATTTCCGTCATGTGAATCTGTTAAATATTGTATTGTTTGTGTCTGTCTAATGTCTGTTAATGCCCGTTTAGTGCCTGTTCAATGTCTGTTTAATCTGTTTAATATTATATTGTTTGTGAATCTGTTTAATGTTGCACAAACATTATAACATTAAACAGATTCACATAATGAAAATACAAACAGTTTAAAATCATTTTTAATTTCTACCTCACGCTGCACGATGCGAAAATGGTAGTAAAATAAATTTTAAAAAAAATAGATAAGGAAGTACAAACTTTACTTCAAATTTTAAATTATACGTTAGTAAGGATCAACCAGCAACGATATTTAAATAATTGTATTTCAGTATAAAACTGGAATCTAAAGTATGGCCTTGTCAGTATGAATATTTATGAATAACCTTGTGAATACTTAAATTCGATTTCCGTCTAAGACTAGAATCGCACTCTAAACATATGTATGGTTTTTTGGTAATATTAATAAGCTTGGAGCTGTTGGTATTTAACTGCGATTTGTATGGTTTTTGACCAGTATGAATACGCTTGTGGATATTTACATTGTATTTCCGTATAAAACTAGAATCGCAGTCTAAACATTTGTATTGTCTTGTCAGTATGAATATTTGTGAAGTTATTATGAATAACTATGTGAATATTTAAATTCGATTTCCGTCTAAAACTAGAATTGCAGATTAAATATTTATATGGCTTTTTGCCAATATGTGGCTATTTAACTGCGATTTCTGTCTGAAATTACATAGAATTGCATTTTAAATATTTGTATGGTTTTTTGCCAGAATGAATAAGCTTGTGAATATTTATATTGTATTTCCGAGTAAAACTAGAATTGCATTGTAAACATTTGTATCCGTTTGTATCCGTATTGTAAATGTTTGTATCGCTTCTTCACCAGTATGAAGAAGCTAGTGTATCTGCATTACATTTATATTTGAAGATAGACTCGCATTCTAAACATTTGGATGGTTTTTTGTCAGTACGAATAATCTTGTGAATAATTAAATTTGATTTCCGTCTAACACTAGAATCGCATTTAACCATTTGAATGGCTTTTGGTCATATGAATAATGTGCTTTTGGTCATATGAGCTTCCGGGTATTTAACTGCATTCCTGTGTAAAACTAGAATAGAATTCTAAACATTTGTATTATTTTTCAACAGTATGAAGAAGCTAATGTATATTTGAGTTACATTTATATTTGAAGGTAGACTCGCATTCTGGATATTTGTATAGTTTTTTGTTACTATGAATAACCTTGTGAATTTTGAAATTCGATTTCAGTCTAAAACTAGAATCGCACTCTAAACATTTGTATGGTTTTTTTTTCAATATGAATAAGCTTGTGTGTATTTAACCGCGATTTGTTTCTAAAATTAGAATCAAATTCTAAACATTTGTAGGGTCATTCAAACCAGTTTGAATGACCTTGTAGATATAAAAATTAAAATTTGAAATAAAATTTCCTTATTTGTTTTTTATTTATTTTACTGCCGGTTTCGCATTGGGCATCGTCAGGTAGAAATAAAAAATGATTTTATTCTGTTTCTATTTGCGTCATGTGAATCTGTTAAATGTTGTATTCATTGTGTCTGTTTAATGTCTGTTAATGTCCGTTTAGTGCCTGTTTAATGTGTTTAATGTTGTATTGTTTGTGAATCTGTTTAATGTGGCACAAACATTATAACATTAAACAATTATTACATGATGAACATTGAAACAGTATAAAATCATTTTTAATTTCTACCTGACGACACACAATACGAAACCGGTAGTAAAATAAGTAAAAAAAATAGATAAGGAAGTAGAAATTTTACTTCAAATTTTAAATTAAACGTCAGTATGGATCAATCAGCAACGATATTTAAATTGTATTTCCGTGTAAAACTAGAATCGCATTCTAAACATTTGTATGGTATTGTCAGTATGAATATTTGTGAAGTTGTATAAATATTTATGAATAACCATTTATGAATAACCACATTAAATATTTATATGGCTTTTTGCCAATATGTGGCTATTTAACTGCGATTTCTGTCTGAAACTACATATAACTGCATTCTAAACATTTGTATGGTTTTTTGTCAGTATGCATAAGCTTGTGAATATTTATATTGTATTATTTATATTTCCGAGTAAAACTAAAATTGCATTGTAAACGTTTGTATGGTTATTCACCAGTATGAAGAAGCTAGTGTGTATTTGCGTTACATTTATATTTGAAAGTAGACTCACATTCTAAACATTTGGATGGTTTTTTGCCAGTATGAATAATCTTGTGAATATTTAAATTTGATTTCCGTCTAAAACTAGAATCGCACTCTAAGCATTTGAATGGTTCTTTGTCATATGAATAAGCTTGCGGATATTTAACTGCATTCCTGTGTAAAACTAGAATCGCATTCTAAACATTTGTATTGTTTTTTGTCAGTATGAATGAATAACCTTGTATATATTTAAATCCGATTTCCGTCTAGAACTAATATCGCACTTGGTTTTTTGCCAATATAAATACGCTAGTGGGTATTTAACTGCGATTTCTGACTGAGATTAGAATCGCATTGTAAACATTTGTATGTTTTTTTTAGTATGAATATGCTTGTGGATATTTAAGTTGTTATGTTTGTATATGTAAGTTGTATATTTAAGTTTGTATTTCCGTAAAACTAGAATCGTATTGTAAACATTTGTATGGTTTATTTGTCAGTATGAATAAGCATATGTTTATCATATCATACTCTCTATTAAAACACCTATCCTTTCATATGCGGTTTTCCTCCTCATAAACCGTTCCTACATATACAATTTCAGATCTCATTCAATCCTGTCCAACATACACTCTTCACCTATCTGTCGTGAACACTTTCATCTCAAACTTTACCATTTTCTTGAACCCAGCCTCCCAGAATATATACGTACTAATTCTTGTAATACAATCTCGAACGGTGTAGATCTCTCACCTCCTATTAGCCTCTTCAGACATCCTACTTGCACTCTTTCTCTCTTTCTAGCTACCCTCTTTCGCATACTTCCCACACTTCAGCGCCATACATCAGTTTACTTCTAGCACTTACATCCAGAATATTTGTCTCCATTTTCAATAATTCCCCAAACTTTGCTTCCCATACATACCTCATTCTTTCCATAGCAGAAGCTTTCTTCGCCACCATCATAATATGCTCTTTGCATGTTCCATTTTGCGCAAGCATGTATCCTAAATATTTATATTGTTTTGCCATTTCCATTGTGTTTCCATTTATGTCAAAGTTATCTTTTTTACTATCGCATCCTCCATTCTTACACACCATCGTTTTTTTCACATTCAGTTCTAACCCTCTTCTATCCATTTAGCGTTATACTCCTAGTGAGTTCAAACCATTCTGATACATTTTCTTCTACTCTCGCTCTAACTTTGGTTCCTTCCTTGTTCAGTCCTATGTGCCAACTTTCTCCATATTCTCCCACAATTGCTCTCTTTATAACCTATCAAATGCGGACTTTAGTGTTTCTAATTTTAGTATTTCAGTATTTATAGTATCTTATTATTTCTAATACTTGAATACAAATTTATTCAGTTTATTTTTCGATTTCATCTAAGTATAGCAATTTGCAAAGAATTGATGAAGCAGTTTTTTGATTTAGCCGCTTGAATGATAATGTATGTATACATTATACTTTCTACATTACGCTACTCGGTTTTCAATAAAAGAGAAGTCAAAAGGGTCCTTGTTTATCGTTTGACACGAGATACAAAGGCTTGTTTCCTTTTGTTAGCTGTTGTTACTACGTAATATAATACAAGATTATCAATAACAAGACAAGAAGAAGTGTCGCCGAATGCCATGGATAAAGTATCAAATCATCACCTATTTACGCCTTAAAAGGAAATTAACGAGTTGAGGCATTTATGGTAAGAAAAAAAAGCCTAATAAAAAAAAATGAATGGGTGGATCCCCCACCCCATCTTTCATATACTGGAGGCAGTGGCGGATCTTCAAAATTTCGCCCCCACCCCCCTCCACTTGCAAATGAAAAATGTTTCACCTACACTTATGTTTTTTATTTAACAAAAAAAGTTTTTTGTTTCATAATTGGACCTCCTACAACTCGCAATGCAGGGTTCTGCGTCCACTAGTTCCACCACTGACTGGACGTACTGTATCAAGCTAATGTTGAACTATTTAATTTTGACCAGTCAATAAAATTCAATGAACTTAGCAATTTTTTTGGGGTAACAATCGATTAGTCTAGAAACGCACAACTGTAGCCATGCAGCAACAACCTTGAATTTAATATTTTCCCGTTTTAAGTGAGCTTCTATTCGAGAACATTAAAATAGGAAGCATTACGTGTATTCAAACAATTATTTAAATATAATTTTTGACACTTGTTTTTAAAACAGCTTTAACTCATATGTAATAAACTTGGCGGACATATTTACCAATAAAATAACAAAAGTTAGATTTACACACACAAATCTCAAATGGTCGAATCTTGTTCAATAGGTCCCAAAACATTAACCCCTGAAAACTTTGAAAAAAAAAATCTCTTCAACTTTACTACATCTTTCAAGAAAATAAAATCATTTTCTCATGAGCTTAACTTCGTGTGAATTTTTCTCCCTGGAATCGAAAAATGGTGAATTATAATCATTAAAACCGAGCGCATATAGAGTATAATATTCAGTAACAAAACAAACATAACCGAGGCCTGTTTGGTTTCCTTGAGCTCCTTATGCCGTGTCTAATAGCTCGATTAACATATGTAAACATGCTGGTTAAAAATGATATATTGCAGAATAAGAGACCAATGTGTATGGCGAGTCTCATATATCTGGCGAGAAATCAAATTTTTTTTCTTTGCAAATTTTATTTTGATTATTCTGTTTAGTTCATTTTTACTGTTTTAAGTATATGATTATTAAAAAGAATTGTATATATTGTCATTATAATAAAAGTGGCATAATTCGACAATATACGAAATATAACTATAACTAACAGTTGTAATAGTAGGTTTTAACTGTAAATTTATATATTGATGTCTGATGGACTATATTAATTTTCTATAACATAAATGCTCATGCTTGAAACTATAGATATTGATTTTCTCTAATGGGGCAGAATCATATTCTATTATTATTATAGATTTCACATAGTAAAGATGGAACTTTAGTTCCTATGTGCCCATCAAAACACATAAATTAAAAATTTAACAGTGTTGTAATAAAAGTACTTGCTTGTTTTTACATTTATTTATTCATTACGGGAGTCGCATTCTGACCATCGTCAGGTGAAATATAATTGAGTTATGATAACCCAATTAATAACTCAATTACATTTCACCTGACGATGGCCGAAACCCGAAACCCGTAAGTAGGTATAAAAACAAGATGGTACTTTTATTATAATCAAAAACTTTGTTTCCGATAAAAAACAATCATAAAAATTTTACGTTTAACTTACCGCTTATCGACTTCAACCAATGCATCAGAAGTACTCGAATCAAGTAATCAATCAACACCACGCGTTATTCAATAGATGCTTTCCATTGTGCTTACGCACTGCTTTCAGCACATCAGACATATTATCCGCTCGTCCATTTCATGTCCGTTTATCGTTTTAAGTTTGTTGATCAAATTATATTAGAATTATATAATGTGATCAAATATAGTTCTGAACGGGGCTTCCCTTGGAGATGACGTCCACCACTGGTAGCCACACCATACGCTCACAGGACTAGCCTCACAGCGGGCGAACAGGACGATTGTCCTGGGTCATCCAAGTAGGTATGACCTCTACTCTTACGTGGCACAATATCTCTAAGGGATATCCCCACCCAGAACAAATTATACAGTTGTAATAGTTGTATTTGTCTGATCGTTGTGAGTGTGTCGTTGTCTTCCATTTTTTTTGTTGTGCCCGTTAGCCCGTTGTGTCTATTAGCACCATTGACTACTTACATCAAGTACATTGTCTTTATTAAATTATCTTCAAGACGTTTCCTTGTGATATTATCACAATTGTGGCATAGCCACAATTATTTTTGCAACCGGACGTAGATTGATTAACCTGAAAAAAAAAGAAATATAATTTAGAAAAAGATTATAATAAATTTCATGCAAAATCGTTAGTTACAATTACATTTTACGAAACTAAACATGACTAAATATTAGGTTATGTTGAATCTGTTGAATATAGATATATAAGTGACTTCAATGAAATCATATATAAAGGTGAGTTGTAAATGACGTAAACTTAAATGAAACAAAGTGCTTCTAACTTATAATAAAATTAAACTCTTAATTTAGTGGCAGATTATTAAAAAGTTCCTGCCCTTGAAAATTAATTTTATCATTCAAGTTTAAGTATCCTTTGGTTTTAACTAATTTTGTGATTTCTAAAAACTCCACTAGGTTTAAACGTTTACCCATATTCAGTCTGTGTAAAATTGAGAGAAATTGGGATTGATCAAAAAAATTGCAAGTCTCATTAATATGTTTGGCGAAATTAGAGTTTTCTTTGTTGTATTTGATTGAGTGTAGGTGTTCGTTTGTACGGGTCGTAAATTTACGTCCTGTTTGGCCAATGTATTCTGCACCACAAGAATATACCAACTTTTATACTCCACTGTATTCACCAATCGCAATCCCATCTTTGTTTCTGACTATTGATGTCTTAAGATTATTAGAATTAGAAAAACTAATTTAGTAGTTTTGACTTTTAATGAGGTTTTTTAATTGGTATGAGATGGGACCAATGCAGGGCAATCAAAAATAAATTTTATTGGGTTCTGAGTGGATTGGGTGGTGATGACTATGTTTGTGTATTTTATTAAGTTTCTTATAATAAAGGTTTTTAATAAAATCTATGGGAAAATTATTAGCATCCGCTATTTGACATATTATTTTTAACTCGTTTACAAAGTCTACTTATTTCAACGGAACTGTGAATAATCTATGCAGCATACTATTGTAAGCCGCTTTTTCATGGTCGATTGGATGATTTGAAAAATTGTCTATGGTCTGGTCTGTATATGATTCTTTTCTATAAATTTTAAAATATAAACTCTTATTAGTTTTGTCTGTAGCTACAGTTAAATCTAAAAAATTGAGTTTATTATCTTTTTCTATTTCTATTGTAAATTGTATGTTTTCGTTTAGTGAATTTAATTTCTGCAGGATTTCATTGGGGTGATTTAATATATTATTGTCTAGTATACAAAAAATGTCATCTACATATTGGATCCAAAAAACAATGCCTTCCCAGTCTGTTTTATTCTTATCTAAGAACATTGTTTCTAAGTGAGTCATAAATATGTCGGCTAGGAGAGGAAATAGAGGACTACCCATGGTTAGGCTATATTGCTGTAAGTAGACTTTGTCGTTGAATTTAAAGAAGTTTTGTTTTAAACTGATGGCTAAAAGATCCATTATCACTTTAACTTTTTCATCTGATAGGTTAGACATGTCATGTAATTCTTTAAGTATGTCCAAACAATCCTTTATTGGATCTGATGTAAAAAGGTTTGAGACGAAGAATGATAAAATTTCGAAATTTTTTGGTAAAATTATATTATTGATTTTGCTAATAAAATGCAAGTTGTTTTTCATGGAGTACGGGAATCGAAATCGTAAATTTGACTTTAAAAAATTATCTAAGGATTTATTCAATGTATATGTATAAGAATTAATAAAGGATAGGACTGGTCTAATGGGGAAACTATTTGTGTCTTCTCCTTCAGCTATTTTGTGTAATTTAGGAAGAGCATACATTAATAGGAAACATGTTCCGGTTTTTAGAAGATCCATCCATTTTTAACAGAGAACAAATATAAAGTCTCAAACATTACTCACAATAATAAATTTGAAAAAGAATTTAAATTAATAATTAAAAAACATTCTCAAAAAGAAGTATTTAGACAAAATAACATTGTAGTCATGAATCCACATTTCTCATTAATGTATGCTCTTCCTAAATTACACAAGATAACCCAATTAATAACTCAATTACATTTTACCTGAGGATGGCGGAAAGCCGAAACCGGTAGAGAATATGTAGATGTAAAAACAAGATGGTACTTTTATTACAATACTTATCAAAAACCTTGTTACCGATAAAGAACAATCATAAAAATTTTACGTTTAACTTACCGCTTATCGACTTCAACCAATGCATCAGAAGTACTCGAATCAAGTAATCAATCAACACCACGCGTTATTCAATAGATGCTTTCCATTGTGCTTACGCACTGCTTTCAGCACATCAGACATATTATCCGCTCGTCCATTTCATGTCCGTTTATCGTTTTAAGTTTGTTGATCAAATTATATTAGAATTATATAAGGTGATCAAATATAGTTCTGAACGGGGCTTCCCTTGGAGATTACGTCCACCACTGGTAGCCACACCATACGCTCACAGGACTAGCCTCACAGCGGGCGAACAGGACGATTGCCCTGGGTCATCCACGTAGGTATGACCTCTACTCTTACGTAGCACAACATCTTTAAGGGAGACCCCCACCCAGAACAAATTATACAGAACAGTTGTATTTGTCTGATCGTTTTGAGTGTGTCGTTGTCTTCCATTTTTTTTTGTTGTGCCCGTTAGCCCGTTGTGTCCGTTAGCACCATTGACTACTTACATCAAGTACATTGTCTCTATTAAATTATCTTCAGGACGTTTCCTTGTGACATTATCACAATTGTGCCATAGTCACAATTATTTTTGCAACCGGACGTAGATTAGTTAACCTGAAAAAGAAGAAATATAATTTAGAAAAAGATTATAATAAATTTCATGCAAAATATATCAGATTTGTATCGATCAGCGAATCGTTCCGACAATAATACAATATATGACAATATATGCTTTTCGCGATAATATAGAATTCCCGCCAGACAATGAGTATCACATATACGTCATTAGTATCATGAATATAGTCATGAAAACAAGCTTCGATCTTGATAAGTTTCAATTTGTATATGTGGTTGATGTCGTGGAAAAATTCCATATTGAAATAAAACGACTCGTTTTTCGTCTAATCCACTTGAAAGAAAGTTTATTTAATTCCTGAGTTACCTTTCGGCTATACAGTAAGCATCTTCAGATGTAGTTACTACAAAAATATAGAAACTTAATAAAATACACAAACTTAGTCCTCACCACCCAATCCACTCAGAACCCAATAAAATTTATTTTTCATTGCCCTTTTTTGGTCCCATCTCATTTCAATTAAAAAACCTCCATAAAAGTGAAAACTACGAAATAAGTTTTTCAAATTCTAATAATCTTAAGACATCAACAGTTAGAAACAAAGATGGAATTGCGATTGGTGAATACAGTGGGGTATATAAGTTGGTATATTCTTGTGGTGCAGAATACATTGGCCAAACAGGACGTAAATTTAAGACCCGTACAAACGAACACCTACACTCAATCAAATACAACAAACAAAACTCTAATTTCGCCAAACATACTAATGAGGCTGGCCATTTTTTTGATCAATCCCAATTTCTCTCAATTTTACACAGACTGAATATGGGTAAACGTTTAAACCTAGCGGAGTTCTTAGAAGTCACACAATCAGTTAAAACCAAAGCATACTTAAACTTGAATGATAAAGTTAATTTTCTAGGGCAGGAACTTTTTAATAATCTGCCATTAAATAAATAGTTTAATTTTATTTTAAGTTAGAAGCACTTTGTTTCATTTAAGTTTACGTCATTTACAACTCACCTTTATATAGGACTTCATTAAAGTCACTTATATATCTATATTCACCTTTATATAACAGATTCAACATAACTTAATATTTAGTCATGTTTAGTTTCGTAAGTTGCAAATGTAACTAACGACACACATGTAAGAAATTTGTTATTTACTCTTTCATTTTATTTTATATCTATAATTTAGTTATCATAAAATCAATAACAATATTTTTGTAGTAACTACCTCTGAAGATGGCTTAACAGCCGAAAGTTAACTCAGGAATTAAATAGAATTTCTTTAAAGTAGATTAGACATAAAACGAGTCGTTTTATTTCAACATTGATAGGTTTATCTCTAAGCCGATTTATTAAGATTCATCATTTAGCTGTTACCATCTCGTTTCCATTTCTTCTACTACATTTGTTGCTAAGTATAATATCATATGCAAAACAAAGCCAACTCCTCTACTTCCAGATCTTGCCTCAGTTGAACATTTCTAACATTCTATGGAGCGTCCGGTATCTTTCAAAGCAATTGTAAATTCCGAGCCTCTGCACCAGATCTCATTTCCATACATAGTGCTGATTTTAGCATTACTTTGTCTACCTTTAGCTGAAATTCTGCTCCAGTAAGAATGCATAAAGTTTTTTTGCTAGCTGTCAAAACAAATCTTTTCCTTCATTGGGCATGTTGTCCCCAATCCATCTTTAAATCTAAGGTCATTCCAAGATACGTGGTTGAACTTCTGATTTTTAAAGACCTGTTGTGAATTTAGATTGTATATGGATAAGGTTTTCGTTTTGTCAACCCTATTACTTCAGTTTTGCTGTCGTTGATTTCAATTTTCCAGTCTTTCTAATATGATTTCAGTATATATTTTCCAGTCTATATTAACCAGACTTGAATTTACCACTATGGCAGTGTCGCCCGCAAATTGTAGAACCTCAACGTTTTTAAGCTTTGGAATGTCATACACATAGATATCGTATAGGATTGGCGAGACTGGCAAACCTTGTGGCAAACCTACTCTAATTTTTTTTCCGATTTTTCTTCCTCGACTTTAATAGCAAACTTTCACTTCCAATACTAATTCAACGGTTTTGACTACATTGCTTGGAATATCTATTTTCCACATTTTGTGTGCTTGTTGCTACACTATATCCTATGCTTTCTCTACGTCAAGGAAAGCTGCATACGATTTTGCATACGATGGCGCATTTTGGCTTTTGCTCTCTTCACCAAAGCTTCCAATGTTGAAGCTTGCTAGATTGCAGCTAGCTTACTTCTAAACACAAACTGGTTTCCTAAGAGGATCAGATTGTTTTCAACGTATTCCCATTCAAAAAGCTTATTGGGCCATCTATTTTGTGCGAAAGATGGATCCTTATCCTTCGTAGGAATTGTAATTATTTCAACTAACTCCCAACTTTCTGGATAATGCTCTAACTTCATAATGCTCTTGACTATACTTGTTAATTCCTTCACTTCATGGATTGGTAATTCTATTGTTCAGGAATTATGCGTATTTATATGTTGAATTCCGGTTAGTATGGTAAATAATAGTTCCTAAGCTACTAGGGCTACATCTTTGTAACAATTAGAGTTGAACTCCTCATGTGTAGTTTCATTTTAAAAAGAAACACATAACTAAAAAGTTTTTGAAAATTTATTCATTGTTCAAAATCAGCTCAGTATATTCAATTGCTCATATTGCTGAAATTGGTCGCTCTTAGTCTTATATAAGTTCCTATATAAGGTTAATTTTCCAAACTTTCCAAATTGTACTAAAAACTCTCATTTTTTAGTACAATTTCTTTTCAAGATCAAATTACTCTCAAGATTGCGTGTCCCTTTTTTTTAAACTCCCTTAAACGCTTAAGTATTAAAGAAGCTTACATAGGAGATATATGGAGAAAGTTTTTTTAATTTGACACGCAGCAACGTCGCGTTCTACAGCAGTTTGAGGCATATGACTAATTTCATTAACTCTGAAAAAAAAATTTCATTTTTGTAAAAAAAAAATAAAAAAAAAGGTCTGGGCGAAAGAAACCTGAGTACCTGCCTACCAAATTTAATCTTAATCGGTCTAGTAGTTTACACAAGTACATACGTATATACAAGCATTGAAAAATGCTCCCTTGTTTTACAGTTTTCTTTCATTTCATTTTGCGATAAATTGTTCCTTGTTCCTCTTCCGAATAAACGAATTTTAGTGATTTAAATACAAGAGACGTACTAAGGTTAAATTCAAAAACAGTCAAAAACACAAATCTTATATTTTCATATACCTATATATAGGGTTACCAACCATACTCTCTAAAAAGTACAAGTACTCTTTTTGGCAAGTAAAATTATGTACTCTTTTATGAAATGTATCCTATTTAGGCCGGGCCGAGCTTGTATCCCTACCTATATGTATTACGTACGTATATGGGTATGTATAGGTATACAAAAGGGAAAAAAAGATTATTGGATATTTCAAAAGTGGTTCATTTCTTTGTTGCTTTATGCTCATTTGTTTATTATATTAACGAATTTTTAATAATTTTACTTTTAGCATTACTTATAAAAATAATAGATATAACTCTATTAGCTAGTTACTTACGTATATATAAGAGAAGAAATATTAGTATTTGTGTTGACTTTGAGTCTGAAATGGTCGACGATATCGAATGAGTCGTTAGAGACAGCTGCAGTTGAAGACGTTTCCGTCAGTAAATCATTCGGGGGAGGCCGACGTTCAGTTGTTTTAGTGCAAAACATGCACCCGAAGAAGGCACATATGTTAATGACTTCCCACATAATGTACAAAATGCATATACTTTTACTTTGTATTGTGTGATCGAAAATCATTATAATTTTTTTCATGTAGACAATTATAAACCCATAGAACAAGTATATACATTTTGATACCAGGGAGCTGTCGTGAATGTATAAAATGATTCGGAAAATCGAGATCAAGGTTAGAATCAAGCGAACACGCGACCTGGTGTTCGGTTCAGTGTGCGATTATTCCGCTGTTACATTTTTACTGTCCTACTCTATGATTGCGAACACTGGACATTCAGCAAGGAGATGGAAAATCGTATAGACACCTTTGAATGTATACCAAAGGATATTACGCATCTCATGGATGGCAAGAGGGGCGAACAGCGAAGCCCTCAGTATGATGGTCAAACCATTAGAGCTGATGAGAACTGCCAAATAAAGGAAACTTATCAGAAAAATATCAGCCAGAATAGCGGAATACAAAAACAACGTCAATAAGAACCTCAGCATGCCCGCTCTTGCCCAACATAACTCCGCAACCGATCATAGAATAGCTTTTGAAAACTCTAGAACAAGAGCTACTGAAACCCACTATAGCAAAAGAATTACTAGAGAACCCATAGAAATCGAAACATGACTAAATACTATGAATAAACGAAACGACAATGAAAACATTTCTAGCACTTGGAAACTTGTATAACATCCATACCGTGAAAATAAACAACAAATAATTCACAACAACAAAAAACCAGACAAAAATGTATCTACGACCACCATCAGCATCCATTGAACCATCCAGTGTACGACCACCATCAATAACATTATGTAGACAGAACAACATGCGTCACCATACCAGGTGCGGCAAGCGCTGACGTAGAAAGGAGAATAACAAGGTCGTATGCGAAACGCATTACACAATAAGTTCTCAGACTTTCTCTAAGCCTCGAGAATAGCAGATGTGACTTTGGCTAAACGTTAGCACACTGAAATGCCTACTACGCGAGATATAACCCTGAAGACAAACAACTACACAAAAATGTTAGCGAAGTAGATATGAAAAGTTATTGGTATAAATGATCTTCTGAAAGTTGATGATGAATGAATCATCCAGCCAGTATGCGAATCGGAGATGTTGAAAGTAAAGTGCGTCGTTGAATGAACTGGAACGGAGTAGGTAGTCGCGAGCGAATGGGGAACCTTTGGTTGATGGAGACGAATGAGCTGTTTGGTATTGGCGATGCCGACTCGTTGGTGACGTTGACTCGTCGATGACGTTATTTCGTTGATGAGGTCGTCTCATTGATTGGGTTAATTTGTTGATGAAGTTATGGGTTCATTTAAGGTTCATTTATGGTGCGTCCTCTATGAGATTCTTCTGGTTGTATCGAAGACATGGTTAATGGGCGTGGGGAAAGTTGGAAAATATGTAGATGCGAGAAAAGATATTAAAAATGAAAACAAGAGATTCTGCTGAAGCATAAGGGCGTGTTGCTTGATGCGCAGCGTAATACATCGCAGAGATTTACATCGCGTAATGCGTACTGCATCGCGTAGACTGATACATGACGTCGATTTGATTTGATAGTAGATTAACTTGTTTTTTTTATTTAAATTTAAATAAAATAAGCGACTTGTTCGCAAACCTTTTTATGCTCATTGAGCAAATTATGCTGATTGAAACGAGGGAATTTAGCTCACTCGTAAACAATCACCACAAGCTCAAAATGCGTCTTGTTCGTGTTGAATTATGGGGACCTTTTCCCGTATTTGCCTACGGTGCCGCACAACTTTGAACAAGTCGGCTTTGCCATGGTCTGTGTTCGCATATGCATGAATTTGCCCACCCATTAATTTCCAAGTCCCCATATTTGTCCACGGCTGTTCAAAATCATTTTTGGGTTTGTTGTCCAGAGTCACTTTTGGGAAACTTCTAACAGGACATTTTGACTGCCTTAAAGTTTTGAAAACGCTTATCCCAATTTCGCCAATCAATGAATTCCCGCCTCTGCCTTTGCCGCGGTCGGTCTTGAGTCACTGTTGGAAAATTTCTAGGAACGTGGATATATACTATGGGGACCTTCTCCCATAGTTCAAACTTCTGGTGTATATAAACGCCTGGTGGTGTATAACTTCTGGTGTATATAAACAGTACATAATATACATGTGCATGTTAGCGTACATAATATACATGTACTGAAAAGTAGTGGTAAGTTTACAGAACAGAAGCTCAAAATTAGCAACGATTTTCGAAGTAAACAAGAAAATCCGTTACGTCATTAAAATCATGCAAAATACATAATATAAATAATTAGAATCTTAAGTTAAGCATCTTAAAAACTCATCTTGATTTGCGATGAAAGAAATATTGACAAGAAAATATATCTTAACAACATACTAATTGAATTATTTTTGATCACACAATAGATATATGTCGTATATAGATATACAGTGATGTAGTGTCATTTAGATATATGGGTTGCTATTATAATTTTTATTTATTTAATGTCTACTTAATGCGTACAAATTATTATTCATATTTCGCGATATGCACAATACGCTTTAAATAAATGAGTGCCCTCATACAAATATCTATTAAATATATTAAAACATGAGTTAGTTATAAAATAGTTTTAATAAACCTTGTGGTATGTATCGGAAACTTAATTGTAAATTTCACCCATAAAACGTTAAGTCATATAATTGTCAAGGTGTAGTATGAAATCTACCATGCAGTATGATCAATTATAAATGATTCAGTATGATCAGTTAATAATTAATAACGCGAATTTAGATTCTGATCAAAAAGTATGTATTTAATATTGATGTTTGGAAATCAATAATAAAGAAGGGAATATACATGAAGTCTCACTAAGAGCGAAACATTAAAATTTGGCACCATCTATGACAGTCAAACCCTTATGACAGTTCGATGATAAGCCGATCCCCATATTTGGCAACGACGCGGGCAGTTCCGCTGCCCACTTTGCCGTGGCCTGGGACCGGTCAACTTTGGAAAATTTCTTAATAGGGCAATGTGGCGAGTTCTTGAACTATTCAATTCGCTTACGCACAAATTTATCAACCCATAAATCCCGAGGACAACTTGACTGTGCGCTTTGTGAACTTTTGGGAAATTGCTAACTTGAACTCTTGAATTCGCCAACTGTTGAAATTTCTCACAACTTGGGTGTCCGCTTTGTCGCAGCCTGCGACCGCTCGAAAGTCACTTTTAGAAAATATCTCAACAGAGCAGTATGGCGTGCTCTTGAACTTTTGAATTTGCCTACGCACGAATTCGCCAACCCATAAATCTCCCGGTTCTCATATATGCTCTCGGCTTGCCGACTTTTGGGAAGTTTCAAAGAGGAAAAATTCTAGGAGGGCAGTCTGGCGTGCTTAGCTGCCATGAACATTTGAATTCGTCTACGCACGAATTTCCAACCCATAAATCCCCCGGTTCTCAAATTTATCTATGGGGCGGACAGTCAAAAAGTATGAAACTTATCGATTTACAATCATTTCTGAGGTATATCGAAAAGTTTGTTAAACTTTAAACGTGGCAACGTCGCGTTCTATACCATTTAGAGGCATGGCACTTATTTCAAACGAGCAATATTTCAGCCTCCTAGTTTAATAACTGCATTTCTGAATTAAACAAGATGCGCATTTCCGCCATTTTAGATTTATTAAAAAATGAAAATCTTCCATTGAACAGCTGCCGTAAAACTTTGGTCCAATTTAGTTGTGGCCACTGAGAGAGAATTTTTATTTGATAAGCGTACTTACACAAATTGTTAAAGAAAATTATTCAGTTTGATTTAGCTTTAAATTTCTGAACCGTTGAATTGATTGCTTTCAATTTATTACGTAAGCCGAGCTTAATATACTCGATGCTTTAGTCAAATTTAAGCGAACATTGTAAGATAAACAAAGCATTGTAGTGGCTAAATGTAAATCAGAAAAACAACTTCATCTTTATTAACGATTATATACAAATTAAAACTAGAATAATGCTAGTAATTCAAGAATAGAAAAGTACAAGCTTCATGTGTTATAAAATTGTAATATAAGAACAGAGAGTTTACACATTTTTAAAGTAGTCATGCTTTTAACATCTAGATTTGAATCCTGAACAAATATATATATTGATATTAATATGTCAATGAATCCTTTAGCTGCTGATTAGCTAATTATTAAGTTACACATATGATAGTACAGATTTATTTTGAAATTTGAACGTGACCTAGAGTGAATGTATTTATTTCGATAAGATTTTGAAATCGCACATTTGCGATCATATTTCATACAAAACAATTAAGTTATAAAAACATTTAATTTACTATGCATAATTTCTACTAAATAAAACATATCAAATGTTAATTATAAGGAAAAATATTTTAAATCTTTTCACTGTTCAGTTTGACTAAACATTCAAAGTTTTTGAGCTGTTGGAGGCATGTCACTAATTTCATTCGACGCACAATACAAGGTAGTATAGACGAGCAAAATTTCGGCCTCCTAGTTTCAAAACTGGAATTCTAAATAAAATTATCAGTTTGAACCCCATCCAAAGTTATGATGTGGGCAATTGGTAACAACATTTATTACATTGCGAAAGCACCGCCTTATAGATCTGATAAAACGTAAAATACTTTTTAAAACTGTATATCCAAATAACGTGATCAGTTTGTAGATAACGTTTATTAAATTACAGTAGCAACGTCTTATAGATTTGATAACACGGAAAAATATTTTTACCGTAATTTTGCTATTATTTTAGTAATATTTATGTGTATATATGAATGTTGAATGCCGGTTGCCATGGCGACAAATTAAGAAGTTTTAAGTTATTTAGGGTCATATCTTTAGAACGATAAGAGTTAGAGTTAGATTTTAAAGAGAATCAGAAAGGTTATCAAAATGAATAAAAATATACAGGGGGCAAATTGAGGTTGCTTAATCGTACATATGATCCCCAAGTTTCAGTTTTCAACTTTCATAACGTTTAGACGTGCGTTTTTTAAACTTGCTTGATCGCTTTTAAAGTAACCTTCGACACAAGAAACTAAAAGCAATTACAGCAGTCATTTTCGAGATAATGAATTGTAAAGTTTGCAAACAAACATCCTGTATATATGTTATATTGTAGGTTTAGAAAAAATGTTTCAAATAAAATCAAAGGAGCTTTATTTAGGCAGTCTATATAATAAAGTTTATTCTTTAATAGTTTCTGAGATATATCGAATTTTGTTAAACTTTGATCGTGGCAACGTCGCGTTGTTTGGCAGTTGGCAACATGAAACTAATTTCATTTGACGTTTAAATTTCGATTCATTTAACGTTTAAACTTCGAGTTTTGGTAGATTTTATTTACGACATTCATTATGAATTAAATTTAGTTTTTAATGGCTTTAATTTGCCTGTTGATGTCAAACCAATTCAAAGATAATAAGATGCAACACGCATAATACGCATGCACAATATTTCCAGCTATTGCGAATATAGGGTGAAATGTTACCTCAACAACAAGAACACTTGATTAGAGTCATTTCCAAAGATGCTGGCAAATTAATAAAGCTTCCACGTAAGTTCGTACGAAACTTCAACATTTTTTATAAGCTAACCAATTTGTGGCATCATTAAAAATGATTTACAGGAGGAATTTTATGATATTATTTATAAATATTTCTTTACGAACTTGATAAATATGTTTACTACTCAATTCACATAATCAATTTGAATAATTTAAAAACGTGTAAACGACTTGTCAACATGTATTACAATTTTCCTGATGAAGGCTATTAGATGTAGCTGAAACTACTAGAGTAAGGTAAAAATATATGTAGATTTGACGATTACTAGTGTTTCTTCTTTTAATTAATCGGCGTCCACGATCTCTAACCAACATTTCTAATGAATGAACAATTTAGATTTTAGATCATCATTGGTATTTAAAAGCGATCAAGTATTCTTATAAAATATTTCAGACATTTCAAAATAAATAGGTCAGAATAAATTGTCATTTCGTACATACAACTTGTCGTATTCTCTACAGCAGTAGTTTTTAACCATATTGAAAGAATCACTCCATTTACCACAGTAAAATTAGCCAGCACAAACAATTAATACAAATAAAATATCGGCAAACACATTTGCTAGAAACGTCAGAGAAATACAAAGTATGAAATATATACTTGACTATTATTATATATTAAGCGAAGTAGGCTCCCAATTTAATAGAATCTACAAAGAAGTAAAACAGTATTACAACCGAAAACTTCAAAGTATAAAAAATAAATATTTTCAAGCAAAAATAAATAAATCGCAAAATAACAATAAAACAGTTTGGTCAGTAGTCAATCAATTAAGAGGAGTAAATAAGAAAAACTGTAAACTACATACCACAAATGACCCCACAACACTAGCGAAGAGTATAAGGAAATAGAAGTAGTAGGAGCGATGCCAAGTTATCTGGAGTCCTATATGAGTATGGAAGTGAAAAAAATGATAGCAAGGTTCAGGTGTGGGAGTATGGAGAGAGGGAATAGATATTGTATGAGAGAGAGTGAAAAAAAATGTAGGATATGTGGAGGTATGGAGGAAACGAGGGAGCATTGTGCGAATGAGTGCGAATTGATTGGATGGTCGAAGGAGGAAAGGGAGGAAGAAAGGAATTGGAGGGCATGTTTAGGGCAGAGTGGTAAAGGGAAGAAAATAATGAAAAAAATAGAGGAGAAGATAAAGGGGTTAGAAAGGAAGTAAAAGAAGCAGCATATCAGGTCATTTCATCACTGGGGGATTAGGTAGAGGGAGTTAAAGGGAAAGGGGCATTGAATGGAAAGATGAATACAGGGGATTGAAGGAAAAGGTGTAGGATCAAGGGAAAAAGGGAAAGGGAAGGAAAAAAAGGCTTAAGTTAATGACCGAGGACCCGAAAGAAATAGTATACCTGCTTCGATTTTAATCCGATTATAAGAGTCGAACAAGCGCTGAACATGCAGTTAAGAAACAATTAAAAATCAGGTAGATAATTGAGTCATCTGGCATTAAATTAAGCTAAACAAAAAGGATTGAAATAGAAAATATAAGGGAGAAATAAGGGGGAGATGGGGAAAAGGAAAAAAAAAAGTGGGGAAAAAATGTTTTGTTATTGGTTTTTGTCATGGTTTTTTTTTGTGTAATGCTCTTTTTGTAATTTTATTGTGATAGGTTTAAGAAGAATGATTTATTTTATATTGTATTGTTATTGTTATTATCAGATTGTGTAGGATTGTATGCCAATAAAGGTTGATTTATTTATTTATTTTATAGTAAAACAGATCAAAACACTAATGATGATCTTCGGAACATCCCTCACAATAATATAGAACTAGAGCAGGAATCGATTAAATTCCAATGGGTAGTATAAGAAATCAATGAAATTGCGAACAGTGCCGTCTCACAATTTATGTGGCCCTGGACACTTTTTATACTTGAGGCCCCATATAAATTTATTTATATGTAATTCTTTTTACCAATAATAAATTCTAAAAATGATGTTGAAGGCATAAAATTTGTGTGGCCTCTAAAGTGCGTGGCTGCTGGCAGGTGCCTAGTGTACCAATACGTAAAGACGGAACTGATAGAGAAACCACTAATATTTCTAGTAAATACTACTTTCCAACAAGAAATATTTCCATATGAGTTAAAAATAGCATTAGTAAAACCATTATACCAAAAAGATACCATAAATGAGCTAAAAAACTACCGATCAATAAACCTATTGCCGTCCTTTGGTAAAATATTTGAAAAAATTTTTGCAAAACGTATAATGTATTAATAAGTTTCTGGGGAAACTTCAGTAGCAGTCCATCAATATTTGTATGCCAAAAACAAGCAATAAGAACTATCTATAGAATACACCATAGAGAAAGCTGTAAACCCATAATGTTGAGACAAAAATTCTGACATTAAAGGCACTCTATATACAGGAGTGTCTTGCTATTTATGTACAAAACTTAAAATCATTTTTCGTACCAAGAAAAGAAGCACCCATATAATACTAGACATGACAACTACAATTACCCATTACACTGGCTAAACTCATATGGGATATGTGCACTTTCTATATATGCATGAAGTTATACAACTAGCTACCCGCAAAACGAAAATCAATAAATAACAATCTTTAATTCAAATCTAAAATCTACGAAATGCTAGTGCAATATTGCCCCTATATATACCCTAGAAGGCTTTGACAATGCAACAATGAAACAAAATAAATCCAATCTTAATGAAGCTGTTGTTTTTTGTTTTTGTTCTTGCTTTAATATTCTTTTCATTTTCTTTTATTTGCCTTTTATGCTATATGCAAATTGTGATATACACAACGCAATGTGTGTAGACAATAAAATATGTATATATATATATAGGTGTCCCAATAGTGTGTCCAAGTCCAATGCTTCTTTATCATATTATATGGAGAAAAATTTGCCAAAGCAGAAGTGTCTAGGATTTTAAGCTACATAAACTAAAAATATTTTCATGTATACAGGGTGTTCAATAACTGCAGGCCGAACACAAAATACATTTTTTTAAATGGAATGCTATACTTTTTAGTTGATAATTCGATTCTACGT
>WYDF02066568.1:0-24924 GCA_009867245.2 Adranes taylori
AAAGTATTCTTGTGAATAATGTTAAATTGAAGTTTATAAAACATCGTACTTAAAGTTCATGAATAATTCAAACATTGATTAATAAAAATAGATAATGAACAAAGATGGAATACAAAGCAACCTTGCGCAGTTAATTCAAGAAATCCAGTAATGTGCAAAAAACCTTAGAATCGATTTCAATGGAACATTTCATAGATATATAACCAAATAAACAAATAAATCAAATGGTTTACACGCTAAGGCTTTTTGCATAGGTGGTGGTCTTACCTATAAATCCAGATATATAACATTTTAGAGGCTAATTAATGATATATTTATTGGGCATCTAATTTTTATATTTTGTTTTGCCTCTATATAAATTTATTTGCTATGAAGAATTATCGCTCCTCTGTATATTGCTATTAGTGTATATGTTCATTTACTTGTTTGGAACGTAAATCAGAGGATACAAAACAAAAAGTTATTATTTTTATTCCAAGCAAGATATTACAAAATATTTCATGAACTGTTTTGTGTACCGGGTGTTTAAGGAGCTAGCTGGGCCTAGTATTGACCCTGCCACTGAACGTGATTCGATTAAATAAAAAGTTGGCTTAACCCTGTGATGCCGATTTCTATCTTTCATATACTATATAGGTATGTAATACCTATAGATATATGAAAGATATAGGATTCATGTTTTGACAATATTTCTATTTCACCTTAGTACGTCTCTTATATACACACCAGTGCAAACCATTTATACGTAATTCAACGTGAAGACTCCAAGGAACAATTTGCAACAAAAAAAAACGTACGTCTGTTTGTTCAAGAATTACTCCTAACCTATTGGAGCAATTTTCGTGAAATTTTGTACACATGTGCACATAAGTGTTCCGCAAAAACGGTTTTAAAGTTTTTTTTTATAAATCCAATATGGTGGAAATGCGCCATTTTTTATTTGACAAAAAAATCAGGTTTTAAACTAGCACGAAATTTTGCATTCATAGAGTGGCTCGTACTATGCGTCGAACACAGAAGTCCAATATATGTGTCTTGTACAGAACGCGACGTTGCCACGTTCAAAGTTTGAAAATATATTTGAATATATCTCAAAAACTGTAAGATAGGACATTTGAAAAAATTTGTTTTATAATATACCTAAAGCCCCTTCGAATTTATTTGAAACATTTTTTTCTAAAATCACAATTTTACACATATACAGGTTGTTTGTTTTTGAAAATTTTGCGGTCCATTTTCTCGAAAAGTTTCGCAGTATTTTTTTTTTTATTTCTTGTATCGAAAGGATGAAGGGATTAAGCGAGTTTAAAAGAAAACGGACAACTTAGCATCGGGTTAATTTGACTTGAAACAAAAGTTTCTGCCCTAAATTTCTCGGTTCCTCTGAAAGCTGAAAAAAGGAAAATGTATGTATATCCGGGGGCTTATGTATATCTAAGAAACCTCAATTGCATCAATACTAACAACTAAATATACTGAACCGATTTTGAGCAGTATTTTTTTTAAACACTTTTTAGTAACACCCTGTATATTTTTAGACATTTCGATAGCCCATGTAATTCTATTTAAAATGATGTCATGCATGAGGGGTGTAATTGTTACCGTTTCAAACATATGACCCTTAATAACTTAAAGTTTTGCAACTTGTCGCCATGGCAACCGACATTCAAAAGTAAGTCAAAAACCGCAGCAGGCCGCACCAAAGCGGACAGCGAGGTTGTTAGATCCGCAGGCAAATATAGGGACCAGGGAATTAATGGGTAAGCGAATTCATACATAGACGAATTCAGAAATTAGCGGAAAAGAGAGTCAATAGCGATTGTAGGCCATGGTAAATCGAACAGCGGAGCTGTCCACGCCGTAGGCAAACATTGAGAAAACGTGAGTCAAGAGCGGCTATAGGTCGCGGCAACGCGGACAGCGAAATATGCAAATATGGGGACCGGGGGATTCACTGATAGGCGATTTATAGGCTAGGAGATTTATAGGTTAGACTAATTTTGATTAGTTTACCCTAAACAAGTAGTGTGCTAATTGAATTTAATATACGAGTTATAGACGATAGTTTTTGCATCTTCGATTTTTGATGCCGGCAATATTATATTCTATTAACAGACTATATGTGCCAATGATAGATTTTTAATGTTATCCAAAATTGAAATTTGAGTGTGGGATACATCTGCCCCATTATTATATTATAGTGGGACAGATACGTCTATATGTCTGTGGAATAATTATTTGTCTAGCATTTTTATTTATTGAATTGATTTATTACATTTTACGTAGTAAAAGCAGAGAAACAAATTTTACATTGGTATCAATTTCAAGTGAAACAAAATATTTGTACTTGCTTCAATTTTTCGTTTAACACATCTGAAGTATCTTCTGCGGGTCTTTCCTTCCATTGGTAAATGATCTCTGATGATGAATATCATGCCATGAAGGAGATGGCCGTCCAGTTGATCGTTTTTAACTATTTTTGCACTTTCTCTTCCTTTTGAGAGAGAGAGAGAGAGCGAGAGAGAGAGAGAGAGAGAGAGACAGACAGACAGACAGACAGACAGACAGACAGACAGACAGACAGACAGTATGAAAAAATAATTTGAGTGATATGTTTTTTAAACGTAGAAAAGGGATCTAGAATTTTGTTAGATTTTAATCAGTTTTGTTACCTAATTTTGTAAAACTAGTTTTGTTAGACAAAGCATTTGCGTTTTTATAATCTTATTGTTCTGTAGTTCGTTTGAAATGTCTTCACTATAAATGTTAGTAGCAATTTTTTTTGTTACAATACAAACGATTGAGAAATTCAAGCACTTTAAGTTCTTTTGATTGCGCTCTGAATAAATAATTATATTCAATGTAACAAATTATCAACGACTATAAAGCTAACTAATTATGAATCTTATTGGAATCTCGTAAACTAATTGTTATCACTATGTCCTAATTCACAGTAAAATAATTCTTATCACTATCACTATATCCTCACATAATTTGGACCAGAAGGGCAAGGAAGCTGACTTACGGTGTTTCACAGGGCTCGATTCTGGGTCCAACTGTGTGGAACGTGATGTATGACTGTTGACTAAGACTACATTTTCCGCGGAACGTGCAGCTTTTTGCTTCTATAAACGATTTGGCTGTTATGGCAAAACATAAGCACACTGCAGTTCTGCAGGAAGACCTCAATAAAGCAATTGGCCTATCGAATCATGGATGCACACACAGACTCTAAGCCTTGCGCATCGAAAAACGGAGGCTATATGGCTGAGGGGAAGAAGAAAAGTGCCCCCAGTCGGTATCATGGTGTTGGGATAATAGCTATGTTTCACTAACATAGCTATTATCCCGCAAAAACGGTTTTAAAGTTTTTTTTTATAAATCCAATATGGTGGAAATGCGCCATTTTTTATTTGACAAAAAAATCAGGTTTTAAACTAGCACGAAATTTTGCATTCATAGAGTGGCTCGTACTATGCGTCGAACACAGAAGTCCAATATATGTGTCTTGTACAGAACGCGACGTTGCCACGTTCAAAGTTTGAAAATATATTTGAATATATCTCAAAAACTGTAAGATAGGACATTTGAAAAAATTTGTTTTATAATATACCTAAAGCCCCTTCGAATTTATTTGAAACATTTTTTTCTAAAATCACAATTTTACACATATACAGGTTGTTTGTTTTTGAAAATTTTGCGGTCCATTTTCTCGAAAAGTTTCGCAGTATTTTTTTTTTTATTTCTTGTATCGAAAGGATGAAGGGATTAAGCGAGTTTAAAAGAAAACGGACAACTTAGCATCGGGTTAATTTGACTTGAAACAAAAGTTTCTGCCCTAAATTTCTCGGTTCCTCTGAAAGCTGAAAAAAGGAAAATGTATGTATATCCGGGGGCTTATGTATATCTAAGAAACCTCAATTGCATCAATACTAACAACTAAATATACTGAACCGATTTTGAGCAGTATTTTTTTTAAACACTTTTTAGTAACACCCTGTATATTTTTAGACATTTCGATAGCCCATGTAATTCTATTTAAAATGATGTCATGCATGAGGGGTGTAATTGTTACCGTTTCAAACATATGACCCTTAATAACTTAAAGTTTTGCAACTTGTCGCCATGGCAACCGACATTCAAAAGTAAGTCAAAAACCGCAGCAGGCCGCACCAAAGCGGACAGCGAGGTTGTTAGATCCGCAGGCAAATATAGGGACCAGGGAATTAATGGGTAAGCGAATTCATACATAGACGAATTCAGAAATTAGCGGAAAAGAGAGTCAATAGCGATTGTAGGCCATGGTAAATCGAACAGCGGAGCTGTCCACGCCGTAGGCAAACATTGAGAAAACGTGAGTCAAGAGCGGCTATAGGTCGCGGCAACGCGGACAGCGAAATATGCAAATATGGGGACCGGGGGATTCACTGATAGGCGATTTATAGGCTAGGAGATTTATAGGTTAGACTAATTTTGATTAGTTTACCCTAAACAAGTAGTGTGCTAATTGAATTTAATATACGAGTTATAGACGATAGTTTTTGCATCTTCGATTTTTGATGCCGGCAATATTATATTCTATTAACAGACTATATGTGCCAATGATAGATTTTTAATGTTATCCAAAATTGAAATTTGAGTGTGGGATACATCTGCCCCATTATTATATTATAGTGGGACAGATACGTCTATATGTCTGTGGAATAATTATTTGTCTAGCATTTTTATTTATTGAATTGATTTATTACATTTTACGTAGTAAAAGCAGAGAAACAAATTTTACATTGGTATCAATTTCAAGTGAAACAAAATATTTGTACTTGCTTCAATTTTTCGTTTAACACATCTGAAGTATCTTCTGCGGGTCTTTCCTTCCATTGGTAAATGATCTCTGATGATGAATATCATGCCATGAAGGAGATGGCCGTCCAGTTGATCGTTTTTAACTATTTTTGCACTTTCTCTTCCTTTTGAGAGAGAGAGAGAGAGCGAGAGAGAGAGAGAGAGAGAGAGACAGACAGACAGACAGACAGACAGACAGACAGACAGACAGACAGACAGTATGAAAAAATAATTTGAGTGATATGTTTTTTAAACGTAGAAAAGGGATCTAGAATTTTGTTAGATTTTAATCAGTTTTGTTACCTAATTTTGTAAAACTAGTTTTGTTAGACAAAGCATTTGCGTTTTTATAATCTTATTGTTCTGTAGTTCGTTTGAAATGTCTTCACTATAAATGTTAGTAGCAATTTTTTTTGTTACAATACAAACGATTGAGAAATTCAAGCACTTTAAGTTCTTTTGATTGCGCTCTGAATAAATAATTATATTCAATGTAACAAATTATCAACGACTATAAAGCTAACTAATTATGAATCTTATTGGAATCTCGTAAACTAATTGTTATCACTATGTCCTAATTCACAGTAAAATAATTCTTATCACTATCACTATATCCTCACATAATTTGGACCAGAAGGGCAAGGAAGCTGACTTACGGTGTTTCACAGGGCTCGATTCTGGGTCCAACTGTGTGGAACGTGATGTATGACTGTTGACTAAGACTACATTTTCCGCGGAACGTGCAGCTTTTTGCTTCTATAAACGATTTGGCTGTTATGGCAAAACATAAGCACACTGCAGTTCTGCAGGAAGACCTCAATAAAGCAATTGGCCTATCGAATCATGGATGCACACACAGACTCTAAGCCTTGCGCATCGAAAAACGGAGGCTATATGGCTGAGGGGAAGAAGAAAAGTGCCCCCAGTCGGTATCATGGTGTTGGGATAATAGCTATGTTTCACTAACAAGGTTAAATACTTGGGAGTCGTGCTGGACAAGTTGCTGCGCCTCTCCGCATATGAAAAACATCCTGCGGGAGAAGTGCAGTGAGCTCTCATGTTGACAGATTGATGTCAAGTATTGGTGGTGCAGACACTAGAAAGAGAAAATCCTCTACAGTATCATAGGCTCCACGCCTCTCAAAAATACTATCCATAGCAAGCACTGCGGGGCTCTTGGAAAGGGCGCAACGCGTAGGCCTTCTCGGTGTTACATGTGCATATTGAACAGTGTCTCTCGATGCACTGAATGTTATTTCACGCATTGTGCCAATGAAGCTCCTGGCTGCAGAAAGAGCAAGCACTTACACGGAAAGGACATCACCCAGGAAAGAACACTCCGAATCCCTAACTAACTGACAAGCCGAATGGGACAGTAGCGCTAAAGACAAGATGGACGCATCGGCTCATCCCTTTTGTTAGAACATGGAATCACGCGAAGTGCGATAACCGTAACTATTACCTCACACAAGTGCTAACTGGCCATGGTAGTTTTGGTGTATATCTGCACCGCATTGGCCGCAGGCCGTCAGACATATGCGAATATTGCCACACTAGAAGCAGTGATAGCATGAAGCAGTGATAGCTGTAATGGCTGGATTAAAGAAAGAGATTGTCCTAGGGGCAGACTTCCAGCCGGACAGAATAAGCACCAGGATGTCTGCTGATGACAACGCCTGGCAGACACTAGCCAACCTTGCTGCAATCATTCTTAGCCAAAAAGCCCTCAAGGAGCGCAAGTACGATTAGGAGTGTGAAGCCAGCTCTGACAGGCGGGCAACCAGGTCTAGGCGTTGAGTAGACAGCGGGTGACCTTTTCTCAGATTAGGGCTAGGTCAAAGAAGCCGGCAGGGCCTACAACATCAGGTCATTTTACTGAAGTCCTGTGAAAACTGGTACCAGTAAGGTTTTCCTGTCAGTAAATAAAAAAAAATATTGAAAAAAAAGTCTCACATAATTCCCAAATCCTTATACCGCGTTTGATCGGCTTTGGTGGCATGTATTGTTTCAACAATGATATCTAGTTTAAATCTACCGATATGTAGGTACATCTATGTTCACATGGCAACAAATTGTTCGAGCGGACTGAAATCTTTTGCAACTTTGCGACTAATTGCAACTTTAATGCATAGATTTCCGATGTTTCTTTCATTCTAGTAATTATCATGACATGACTGCACATGACAAACATGCAACCGACAATAATCATAAGTTCGGCTGCATCTATTATAGGTGGAATATTTTTCTTATTTCTTTCAATCATTATCTTGATCAGCTTTTAGTATTTTGTGCTGTATACATATAAAGATTTTTAAGGAATACTACAATACTACAGCATTTTGATTAGTAGGCATTGTTTTTTTAGTCTGGAGATCTATAGTTGATTCTACATCAGGCTATTGGGATGATTTCACTTGGTACCGTTGGTTCAGGTACTGGTTCGGTAATATTGATTCTTGAAATAGTCGAATCAGCAGAGTCATCACTATCATTTGTATCGTATAAATGACCTCTTTGATTTTTTGCAGAATACTCTTCAGGTGTTTTATAATCGCTGTTAGTATCGTCACTTTTATGAAATGAGTCGTCTTCATCGAAAGGATTATATACTAGAAATTCTAATTCCTCATGGGTTAGATGAGTTTTAAAATTCGTGAGCTAAACAGGTATATTATTTACAAATTTGACCGTTGATACTGTTTCCTTTTTAGCAACAATACCGTCAATAAATCTTAGTAATTTTCCATAACGTAGATGAAAACACAACTGAATCGGCAGGGTTCAAAATAAAGCACTAAATGCACACAGAGCGCAAACATAACACAAAGCAGCAGGATTTATGAAAGCAATTTGAAGATACACGAAAATTTACGAGGATATCAGAATTACTTTTGTGACAAACGTACTTTAAAATATAATGTAAACGAATTCACAAAGATTTTTAAAATTTTATGCGACATATACGTCCTGTTAGGCGCGAAAGGATTAAGTTTGCTTGGAGAAACACTGGATCGTAGCGAGGGCAATGGAAGTTTATGAACGAAGTCTTCTATAAGGATCAAATGGAGGTAGTAATAGATACACGGAATTCTAAAACAGTTATTTTGGTCATAATTATTTGAAGAAATTCTTATTAATATAGAATCTAATTCAAAAATTCAAATATATTTGAAAAACATCATATCTGTTTGAAGCGTCTTATAATCCTTTTCTTTTGATTAGTGTGATAATAGCTTTAATATAGCCAAAACAACAAGAAGGGTCTCTCGACAATTTATGCCGCGAAACTCAATTTATGCGAAACCATATAAAATGGTAATTGCGTGTGTATTTGACCCTGCCTCTTCCTTTAAACTGCAGCGGCACCACTTTCCCGATAATAATAATAATAATAATCATACTAACTAACATTGGGAAAGCAACACAAGAACAATCCCTTCTAAAGTGGCAAAAGGAAGTAAAATAGTCGCGCGAAAGTGGAATCAACGAACAACGTTGAAGAAGAAGAAGGAGAAATTTCGAAGTTAGAAAACCATTAGGGTCGGCTGACACTAATTTCAAATTTAAGCCTGCCCTAAATTAGTTTATATGCTCGTCTTGTGCTCTATGCGTACAGCGGCAAGAAGTTTATTTGAACAATCGCGTAGCAGTTTTGAAATTTATGGACAAACTTGGTGTAACTTTTATATGAAACATAAATTCTTCATGCCTTGTCAAGGATAGCAAGAAAATTTGATTAAGCTCATTTATTTTTTGAAGCGAACTTTTAACATCCTATGCTTTGTATTTTTGTGTAAATAAATAATATCAATAGTTAATGTTTTCTAATTCGAAACGTTTGTACATTTTTTAAATTATTGCTTATAAATGTGTGCATTGCCAGCCATCTTGCATCCAAAAATCCGCCAAATGATGATTTGAAATGACGAATTGAAGAAATACTCACTAACTTCTGTAAAAATTTAATTTCAATATTTATTTAATAAAATTAAAATTTAAATAATTAAATAAAATTTTTCTAAATTAACAAATGATAGCAACTTCTATTTTGAGCAATAAAAACAGTTTCAATAGTTTATTGGAAACAAGGATAAATTAACAATTTTCCTCTTCTTTTAATCGAGGAGTGTTTGTATTGTATCAACTACTATATTTGACTGAAACTGATTTTACTAGTTCCTGAAATAATAAATCAAGTTTCTTAGCGATCTTTGGATTGATTGAATGCGGTTTAGGGAATAGCTGAGTATGTGAAAGAGAAGAGGAATATACCAGAATCGCCGTATACTTCGCTCGAAGCTGGAATCCTAAACACTTAATTCTAGCGATGCAAATAAAACTATAATTAGACCTAGTGTCTTAAAATATTAATTAAAACGCCTCTTAACCGGTGTCGAAAAACACATTTTATGCTGATGTAGGTAAGTGTTATATAATTGGTGAGTATAAAATATTTTTTTGCAATTTTTTGTTTTATATCAGACATTTGTTTAAACCCACGATTCTCAAACTATGGGTCGCGTTAAATTTTTATTGAGTCGCGAAATGGGACGGTTTTGATAAAAATACAAAGAAAAAATATGCAAAAATATATCCTTTTACATTAATTTCGATTTAAAATTAAACGAAAAGGATATCGTCTAATACACTATATTATGAAAATTAGATTCTTCGTACTTTCGGCTACACAGTACCCATATTCAGAGGATTACTACAAGAAGAGTTCATATTGATTTAATAAATAAAATACAAAAAAAAAGGAACCAGGTTAGTACAATATTGAAATGCCATTGGAAAGAAATTTTTCTAAAAATTACATAAATAAATTAAAATCTATTTACAAGTCGTTTGTTCCGTTACATTAATTTGTAATTATTGTAATTTTTAAAAAGTTTCTTTTTGTATGTCATTTCATTATTGTAATAACCCTGTTTCTTTTTTATTTTGTTTATTAAATCAATATCAACTGTTCTTGTAGAAATTCCTCTGAAGATGGCTACTGTGGGAGCGGAAAGTACTCGGAATCAAATTTTATTAATATAATGGATTAGACGATATACTTTTCGTTTTATTTTAATATGGAACTAATTCACATCACTCATATATATATAATTAATTTCTAATATTAATTATTACATTTTGAATATATTAATAACTGGTATGAAAACACATTTATTTAACTTTGCGTGAGGAAATGGGTTTAGCGCATAAACAGGCATTGCAATATTCTCATATGGCTTTCAAATGATGGAGGCCTGAAACGATTATTCGAACTTCGAACGTGGAAATTGAGATATTTTTACCCGATCAGAAGATATGATTCCATTTTCTACCATTTATTTGAAGTGGATTTTCAGCAATGATTTTGAAGAAACCTAATTTTGGTTACCAACTCGACATAAATTCACTTATGCGGCTATCCTTCACAAAATCTATTGAAAGACGAATTAATAAATTAATAGAAAATAAGCAACAACACAGGAGTACACATCGCAAAATAGGGCTACTTTGAGGTTATGTTGATATAAATATTAGTAGGTACGTGTTTGAGCATTTCGCAGTGTACTGCGGTGTAAATATTTAAAAAACATTGTGTAAATATGGTTAGAACCTACAAAAAGAAATCGGGAGCTCGTGCATACAAAAACTAGAGTGACGAAGCCCTAAAAAAAGCAGTTTGTGAAGTTAAAAGCGATAAGTTATCAAACAGTGTGGCCGCTAAAAAGTATAAAATAAACTGAACGACATTAATGTACGAATTTCATGGGTCTCTTGAAAATAATCCAGGACATCCAACCGTTTTATGTAAAGTCGAAGACGATGTAATGGGATAACTGAGGTCACAGAGTTTTATGAAAATATGCGTTATGCTCTAGCCACTATAGCCACTACAAAACCTCATCATATTTGTGGATCAAGTACGATGGCATTCAAGAACATGAATCAGCGTTTTGTTTTATGGAACGCTGGTAGGAGTTTTATTGCCATCTATGGTTGTTTATAAGGCAAACAATGGATTCCATATATAATCACAGCGAATCGGGATGGTTCAATATGAATTTATTTGAACAGTGGTTTTTCAAATTGTTGCTACCGCATGTTAATGCCAATCAGAAAGGAAATTGTTGTTTTGGGTGACAATCTGGCATCACATTTTTTACTAGAATTCAATACAAAACAACATTTATTTCAGTGCTTTTCCTCCTAACGCCACACTCTTGGTCCAGCCATTGGACGTAAGAGTTTTTGGTCCCATTAAAAAGCAGTGGCGAAAAGTTTTGGATAAATGGAGACAAGAATCCACGCGTCAAGGAACGATTTTTAAGGAACAATTTTCCGTGCTCCTGCTTAGAATATATTGACTTCTATAGGACCCAATATAAAATCCAACTTCCAAAGTGGTTTTAGAGGAACTGGCCTGTATTCATTTGACCCAAAGATAGTTAAAAATAAGCTTCCTTCCGAAGAAATCAGAACTGGTAGAATTTTAGACGACAGTTTACTTGAATTTTTGAGAGAATCTAGGGTTTTGACGAAAATATATTGCGACATAAAAGGGGCAAGAAATTGACCACTCTTATTTCACTAAACAATTCCAAGAATCAAAGTGAGGCAGAAGATCTTCATCAAGCTACTTCTAGTACAGCTCGTCAGACAAATCCAACTTACTCTTCAGATGAACACCTTCCACTTATAAATTCGGTTTCAAATTCATCCTCCTCAAGCAGAACAGTGTGCGAGAAATATAGGACAAGACGAAAACCTCTGTTCCATCTACCTATGTGACTTTTCGTCCTTATGTTGGAAAGGATAGGATTTGCTGCGTCAATTGCAAGAATTGGGTTTGCGGCGGACACTGAAACAAGGGCACCAAGAATCCTCGGTTTGAATGTCCAAGATGTGTGGCTGATGAATGAACATGTACTTAAGGAATATTATTTTTGTTTTTGTTAGCGCTACCAGTTTATATATTTTATTACCTGCCACTTTTCTTACTTTATTATCACTTAGCTTGATAAAAACCTGTGGTGCTCAAACTAACCCCTGAATAATACTAATTTGACCTCCACAGCGTCTTGTTATTTATTTTTGTTATAAACAGCGTCATGTAGTAAATATTTTTTTCTATCAAGGAGTGCTTTTAGAAAGCTGTTGCCTACACGCAATGTTGTTAAGCCATCTATTGGTTCAGACAAACACAAATTTGTTGATTCGGAAAACTAAGTAAAATGTTCCTGTGGAAAAACTTCCTAAACTATGTCAAAGTAGCCCCACTACGGTATGCCTTTGTACTCATCTTGGAAGTTTTCTTTACTTAAAGTTATTTATACATTATTGTAACGTATCTTTTCCGTAGTAAAATTAATAAATAACCAAAATTCTGTAAAATATATTGGCACAATTTATTATTCTTTTTTTCAAGAGAAAAGAAAGCAATTTCATTATTCAAATAAGAGGTTGAATTGTATAAAAAATGTTATGTTTACCTTTTAATTTTCTGCTTTAATTAATTGTTGATTTATTAAATTATATTTGAAGAATTGATTTAAACGTGAGTTGTCAATTTATATTATATTAGGATTACGTACCTTGTCAATTAATAGAATTAATTAGCATGCGTACGTTAATCCTATAACAATCCCAAAATAGAAGTGATTTCTTAAACGATCAAGATTTTGGTTATCAAATGCATGACCAAATCTTGTGTTTGAAAGTATCTGTTTCTCTCCGAGTTATTCGATAAACTAAAGTTACTTAATTGCGTCTTCAAGGATCATCTGAGAGCACTATCAGATCTTCATCGAATTTGAAGTCATTTAATGACAAACTGTCCTTGCGGAAAAGCAAAATATCGAAAGGAATATTCGACTTCTTTCCAGAAATTTTGAATACACTCAGTGAACTTCATTCGCCTCGTGAACATTATTTTCCATTACTTGACATCAACGATTTTGCTGGGTTGGTTATCCATTTTCGATCAGTGAAGAAGTCAATTTCATGGCCAAAGAAGAGGAGGTGCTGATTGAATTACAAAACAAATTCTATCCAACAACGTTCATGAACTTGATTTGAAAGCATTGTGGACTGCAATTATACAAGTTTGAGTCCGCAAATTTAAATACCTCGTAAATGTGATAACTGAAGATAATGACATCACCACTGAAATCAAAGCTAGAATGATGGCAGGAAATAGATGTTATTACGCCTATCTTAATGTACTCAAATCATCCATCGTGTCTAAAGACTTTAAACTAAAAGTGTATGCAACTATCATTAAACCTATCAGAGCATTATGGGGCGACGAAGGCTGGAGAATCCGCACCGACGCTGAATTATAAGCATTGTTTCCAGAAGCCGTACATTGTCAACGACATAAAGGCCAGCGGACAGGTGGTTGTGGCATGTCAAGCGGGTGGATGGACCCAGAGTGCCAAAAAAAGTCCTAAACAACCGACCAAAAGGCAGCAGATCAGTAAGGCGACCACGCGAAAGGTGAATGGATGATGTAAGTAAAGATCTGCAGACGTTAAACGTCCGCAATTGGAGGAGGATGGCGATGTCAACAGACGACTGGATGAATCAAGTTGTAGTGGCGGCCAAGGATCTTAGAGCCAGCTAAAGTAAAGTAGAATAAATTAGCAAGTTTATCCTTTATCAGTTTGAAAGCAGTAAAAACTTGGCATTTTCATCTTCTTGGTTCTGTGAATTTGGCTTTTAGAGATTAACTGAAATCAAGTCCAAGAAGCGAGAGAGACACTAGAGAATTGATGATCTGTTGTGGGTGTGCTTGCCAACTTTGGAACCTCTATGGAATATTATGCATTTCCTTAAGCAGGCACAACCATCACAGTGAAGGAATATGTACAAAATGTAATCATTTTAAGAAAATAATATAAAAATATGTTAGCGGGTCGCGAAAATTCTCGGATATTATTATTGTGTTGTTATCCAAAAAAGATTGACCAACACAGTTCATTCGAACCATATCAAAATACATGGCCTATAGTTTTTGTTAATTCGTTTCCTCTATAAGAAATAAGAAATAATCACTTTTAATGTTTTTCTTTGCATAAAGTGATTGTACCATACTACCACCGTTGCTTTAAATTTCTTACATTTATGAGTGGTACCGCAGACATTTTAGTGAATATGCTCCAGTTAAATTCTTCGCAATGATATATTCATTTTAACACCTTTCGCAAAATCCTTTTCGCAACACGGTTATCCAATTCCAACTAACGTGAGATGCTTGTGCTCATAGCACATTTTATTTGAAATATTTCTGCTAATTACTCCTTTTCTTTCAATCTCTCACTAATTTGTCATCTAAAACTTACTGCCTACATCACAATAACTTGCTTCTAAAATATTTGTGAAATTAGTTTAGTTATATGTCATGAAAATCTCAAACATTGCGAACAAGAAAGCAAACTTTTTAAAAAGATTCCTTGTTCGAAGTTCAAATAATGATCGCATAAAATTATATTAACTTTTAAGTAAGCAAACAAATAAGAAAACTCGAGTTAAATTGATATATAGCAAGGCAAGCACTACGCCATACTCTTCTATTTCTCCAACATAATCATCTAATCTGCTAGTTTGATGGCGTGATGAATTACAACGTAATTTAAGTGAAGCTATTCATAATGTTGAAGGTAATAAGTAACTATTACCAGATAAGGAGTTAGCTACTTGTACTTAACAAGTCACTTAAACCAAAGATTGCGATAGATAAATAGTTGATCATGTTTTATGCAGATGATGAATGGATATTTACATGCAGAAATCACCGTAGTAAAGATTTCACACTTATTTAACGCATTTTTATTTTCATTTTCTACACACTCAAATCAATTTGTTGTAGAAAAATTATTCATGACTCAATAATTAACTAAAAATTTTAATTTGTTTTACTTTGAAATGAATGATTATTATGCAACACTTATTTTAATTGTGTACCAGGGGCCGAAGCCATTTAAAGCCATAAGATTTTAAAAACATTATTCAAATGATGGAAAATCTTTCAAGCTAAATGGTATTTCTGTGGAAGGGAAAACATTATTTGTTTAACTGTAATCGTATTGTTAACTACGAATTCTTATTGTTAGCTAGTACAATCAATAAGGTGTACAATTTTCTACTCAAGGTTTACGAGTTTAACCTGAAGTAATTGGAAGAGCACGACCAGAGCGTGGACAGTTATATGTAATAATTTTTAATATTGTAACAATTTATGATATATGAAAAATCAAAAAGCAATTAATTATTATTGGAATTTAGTATAATATAAGGGTTATTTTATGTAAAGCAAAAAGTATTATACAATTTTATATAATACTTTAATACTGAACAACTAAAATTTACGAAGTTCGTAAATTAGAACGACGGGCTTAACGAACTTGAAGCAAAAACACTTCCTTTAGGCAAAACCAATTTTCTGCCATTCTACCCTTTTTAAGGACAAGTCTCGATGCAAATGAACCACTACTACGACTACTACTACTAAAGCTATCTGCTTTGAGAAAGGACCTACGCGTAAATGAGATACATAACTCACGAGGACAAAACCTTTTTAGATGCTGTCTAGATGTGATGTATACGACACTCTTGAATGCATTGCTAACGAAACCATTGAAAATTGCGTTTTTCGAGCTCATGGCGGGGGTGGGGGTTAAGTGTACGTGTTATAAGATTTACAAATAATTGTGTAATAACTTTTCTAATTAACCAGTCTAATGTTAGAAATGTTAAGTATTTTAGAAATGTAATTGCATTATCCAAAATATAGTAATAGGACCATAGTTGATGGTGGATGAAATTTTACGAACAAATTTTAACGCTGGATTTCTACTTATCATGGATAAATATACAGCAAATAACATACCAGCAGTTATTATAGGATCCATCACGTTGGGTGGCAAAATATGTAATAGGTCTTTTTGTTTTTACGTCTGATTGACTATAAGAATTTTAAATAACAACTCTTGCTCTAGTTGAGCAGATTTTTTAAATCCGGTCCATTATAATATTAAGCTATTTGGCGACAGGCATTAATTTTTTTCCTTGTACGCTTGCCTCAAATAGTACAGTATTTATTGTTCTTCTTTCGTATTTATAATTAACTATATAACCCTAATCGCGCTTCTTAAATTGACTATCATCTTGTTCGAAATTAATTATAATGCAAAAGTAGTTCGGACGACTCTATCCATTAGAAAAAGCAAAGATAAGATTTTAGCAAACTACATTTGATATGATTATTGTTATGATTGTTATTCTAAGAGTTTCGATGCGTTGATGGTGATGCTGATCAGATTAAATTGGTATAGCGGCGGGTTCGCTGTTGATGATGATGAAGGAATCGTCCAACAAGTGCGTGGAATCGGAGATGTGGAATGTAATGCGTCTTCGAGTGAAATGAATGGAGTGTGTGTTGCGAGCGATTGGAGACGATCTGGCTGTTGGAGACGAATTGGCTTGCTTGGTTTGGCGATGTCGACCCTTTCTTTACGTTGACACGTTGATCGTGGCTTCTCTATTAGTTTCTTTAACGCCGGCCTTCTTATGGTTCTATCGAAGGCACGGTTGGCGGGTAAGGGGGGATGATAATAATTATGATTGGATAATGTCTACGATGATAACGATTTTGATTGGCTAGAAAATTGATTTTAACAATGATTAGATTTAAATTGATTTTAACACTACTTTAAACACACCTTTCTTAAGAATGCGAATATGCTCGCCATGCAAATAATAGGTATGGTTGTTCATTGTAAATTATGCCCACAAGATGCGTGAATTTGTTCGCCTAGTAGTGTGAAACACAACTTGCAACTTGCGTCTCTCTGAGCAAGTTGCGTTTGGCCGTGTGACTCTTTTTATGTTGAACTCTTCGCGCAACACCTTTTGTACTAAAAGGTACTGGTAACTTTACATAAACATGGGCTCAAAAATAGCAACGGTTCTCGAAATAAATATGAAAAGTTCGCTACGGGAAACAATTTATTCAGTTGGAACTAGGAGGCCATTAAGAAATGACGCTATGAGATAAAAAAAATGTCCTTGAAATTGTTTTGAAGTATATACATACATATATAATTTTGTAGCTGTGCGAATAAATGTTAAAACACTTGTTACATCTTTTTCAAACAGATGGCTTAAATAAACGCATGTGAAAGGAAATACCTTAAACCGGTTTGATTATTTAGACATAAATGATTTTTTGTGCAAAAAATTATGACTAACCAACTCGCAAAACCTGCAGGTGTTTATATATTTCATCATCCCTTTATTTAAGAGCTAAGAGAATAACAACAGGGGGTTGAGCATATAGACTTTGTTTCTTTTATATACCTCATTTCTTCGTCATCTGATGTTGAAGATTCCCTTTGTTATACACCTTTTAAATTTACTCGTTTAATTATATTATATTATTGATTAATTATTGGTTATTGACATATTTATCTAAATAGATTCTACTGAATTAAAATAATATCTCGTACCGATTTTCTTTCTTGGTATTAATTAATTGGCTATTATTATGTAATTTATTTAATTCATGTTTCAACTTTTCATTTGAGACTGTTTAGCCGATAACATAGTTCAATAAGTTATTGACGCTTTTTGTTGAATCACAGCCCAAAAGTTATATTTGTGCTATTAAGAGACACAAATGTATACTTTATCTTTTTATGGGTTAAAAAGCTTAAAGGTCTATGATGGAATAATCTATATTTCTAAAATTTTATAAAGTTTTGATGAGTGTTATTACTACAAAATACACCCCTTGGTTGTGGCACTTATCAAGTCAAAAGAAGCAAAATTCAGACATTTCGAATTTGGATTATGTACTATTTCTGGTTTTCTTAATGTAGAATAATTTATTTTACATAGAAATAAAATTCATAAAATTATATATAAGCAATTTAAACAATCGCAGTTAAAACCAATAAATATGTTAATATTATACAATCATGGGCGTAGGTAAGGTGGAGGAGGGGTGGGAGTTAGGCAGTTTGAACCCCCCTTTTCTTTTGGGTTTTTTGTCAACAAAATACAAAAGAGGCGAATCTAGTGAAGAAACAGTTTCGCCACCGTGTCCCAACATCTCCATCCACCTACCTTGCCCAAGTGCTGAGAATCCGTCCACTGCTGAAGGTGAGGATATTTCAAATGCCAGTCTTGATTTTACTGTATACAGGATGCGACGCTAACATCCGGACAGATTAAACATTTTTGTGAAACAATTTTTATTGCAAATATGGAGAAGTTTATAATTTTTTGAGAACTAATTTGTTTGTTAGGTCATAAAGAACACACTTACTCAATATAACTCCCTTTGCTTGAATGACCTCCCTCGTTCTGATGCGTTCGCAGGCCCGTTTTAATGAGTCACGGTCCATATCGGTGAATGCCGCTTCAATAGCGACTCTCAATAATGCGACATTTGTATGACTAGACTTGCTAGTGACCCTTTCAACCACGCTCCCTACATAAAAGTCCAAAAGATTTTAATCTGGAGTGTTGAGAGGCAAAAATTCTGTGGACCAAAACATGTCGAGGTTGTCCGACAACGAATTTTGCACCAAATGACTTGTGTGCGTGGGCACACCGCCCTGCTAGAAAACATACAAAACTCTCCAGCCGATACAGATTACATCCACGGCTTCATCATATTATCAGAAATACAAATAAACTGTATGGTAATAGATTTATGAAAAAAGAGGATTACAGATGTAGGAATGGTGGAAGGGATAGCAGAAGTGATGCATTTGGGATGAACGGAGAGAACATTTAGCGTGTTAAAAAGTATAAGTACTTAGGGTACATGCCAAGTAGGTCTATATAAGGAGCACGTGAAGATGGAAGCGAGTAAAGCTTGGGTTGCACCAGAAAGAAGGAATTCTGTGTGGGGGGAGAAGTATGGTGAATCGATGAGGATGCGATTGATGATTTTGGATGATTGTGTGAAAAGTTTGATGATGTACGTAGCTGAAGTATGGACATTTAATGAAACAAATTTATGGATTTGCGTTAGAAAAAGCCTGAGGCGTCTGGCAGCATTGTTTTGTAAAGCACACAAACGCATGTTACAATGTTCAACTCGCTGTTTGTTAACAACTTCGAAAAACATCTGTCTCACTTTAATTGTATAAAACTTGCAGCGCAGGTCCTCCTCGACGAATCGACGTATAGGTTTTCGCTCACACCTACAACCGTAGAAAACTTTCGAATTGACTGTCCTGGATCTTCCCAAATCAGCTCCTTAGCCCGTTGAATGAATTTAGGCGTCCTGACTTCAAATGAGTTTTCCTTGCCGGTATTGCAAAACCTTTGTTTGACTTTCGCGACTCATTATACTTCGCGATGACGTCTTGGATACCCGAAGAATCGAATGATTTCTGTCGCTGAGCACCCAACGCGAACATTTTCGATAATCGCGGCTCTTCGATTACACTCTGCACTTGGTTTCATCGTTGTGACTGTTTTCAGGTTATGAGAGTTTAGTACATATGCCAATCGCGACTTCTCGAAGTGGTATAGAACGACGGAAAGTGTGCTTTATCTTTGGAATCAAAGAAGAAGGTCATGAGAAACAAGCCCTGCATTTTCTGGTTACAAAACCTTTACAAACTGGAAAAATGCTTTGGAAAAATTTGATGAACTCAACCCGATATCATAAATTTGCTGAAAGGAATGCTGTAGATTTTAGCAAAATCGCTCAAGTCGATATGTTATAATGTACACAAACACAAGAAATTTTCCGAAGACAATAGAAATAGATTGAAAGTTATCATAAGAACTGTATTTTTAGGTGGATGGTAGGAGGTTTCATTAAGGGGTCACTAAGAGCACGCTATATAGGATTCTTGAAACCGGAAAATAATGCTGATAGTTTCAGGGCTTATCTTTGTTAGCTATTAGCTCCTTTTTTAAACTAAACCAAATAGCTGCATGGGTTTTTGAATCTAATTTTATTTCTTAATCAGAGACTCGTTATACGAAGACACTTGCTTGAATTGAAAATTTTGCAGAATCATTTGAAGTTGTACGATAAACTGTTGAGTGCCTGTAAGCTACAGGTATCAGAACGTTATTGAGAATCCACAATTTATAATTCCAGCTGTTGTTTTGTAAACAATTTTTGATTATATGGCAAATTCAGACAAATTATTACGGAAAATTAATGTGGACTTTGCTAAATCGTGCACCTACTTGCGGACACTGATATCCACATTAAGATCTGTAAGAAGCTAATAACGATTCACGCTAATTCTGAAAGAATGCCAGGAAATGAGCTTCGGCAGAATAATAATTCCGCGTTTGGCTGGAAGGCAAGTTCATCGTTAAAATGTCCAGGCAGATATAGTCGAAGAACACTACTTTAGAAATCTTTTCTTTCCTATCGTCAATCATTTGAAAGGGAAGCGTTTAGCATGCTTCGAGGCTCATGAAGATGTACGTAGCTAACATTCAGCTCTTGACACCGGTTCGAACCAAAATGACAAAAAATTAACAAACGAATAAAAAAACTAGGAGCCCAGGTCTAATGATCGAAAATTGTTGTCGTCCGACTCAATTGAGTATGAACTGTGATAGATAAGGTAGATAGATTCTTCTAAAGAACAATCTACTGCTTTGAAACCATTGATGCATGTGATACAAACCCCTCCCCTTCAATTTTTTTAGATACGCACATGCATACAATGCATTTTTACAATACGTAATAGACTGCCAAAATCATTTATGGAGTAATCCTCTTGCTGCTCCATGAATTGAATTCTGTCCGCTCAGATGTATTAAAAATCTTTATTAGAAATGTGCAAATTGAAAGAGCAAACATGAATGAGAATCAATTTGGATTCCATATCAAATTTGAAACTACTGATGCATAAAGCATCACCTGAAGAAAGATATTGTAAGTGTTTAGTGCAAGAAATGTCGGAGTTAGTGCTGGCGGATATCCAAGTAGGGTGTTTATGTTAGTGTCCAAGCAAGTCATATGGTCCGAAGCTAAACATATCGGAAACGAAGTACATGATAATTAGTAAAACATCACTGATGATGCAAACAAGGACGACCATCACAATGGTTAAAACAAATTTAGTAATAAATTAATTTTACAAATAAACAATGTACTGTTCACAGACAAACAGGTGGTCGCAGACTTGAATGCTCTTTCTAGCCTGCACTGATTTCGATTCATCTTACACTGCACTGAACACGTTATAATAAGTTATAATTAATGTTCGATCTATCTTTAATACATTTATGTCAATCGGTTTATCTGAACAGCATTATATGGAATTAATAATAAATTAGTAGACGTTGGGGTTTTAAATAATCTTATGTAATATTATAATCGAAATTAAAAAGATAATCCTAAAAATGTGATACCTACCTATAATTAAGTATTTCTTTTTGGTTATAGTATGATGGGTGTTTTAAATAGCTCGTACATGCATATGGATACCATAATATTTTTCACGCATGATATTGATGGGTTATGCAAGGCTCGTGTTTGAATGAAGACATTAACGCGATGGATATCGCTCTTGATTATTCTCTAAATTATGACTTAAATCACTATGTATAGATATATTCCACTTATATTGCTTTAATTAAATTTTTTACTCTTGTTTCAGGTGAGTGAGCTTTTTAACTTTATACATCTTCAAGTTTGTGGTAAGTGTCAAATTAGTAATAAATTCGTAGTCTAAATTTCTGAAATTCTTTACTTGAATTCTTAATTTACTTGTTAAAATTATCATCTATATTTAATTCGTTCTTATTAAAATTAGATAATAATTAGATAATTACATGCGACTTATGGCTTACCATTTGCCGAATGGGACCGCGTATTTCGTCATAATTAGTGCACATTATTATGTTAATTTAAAAGCGTGTCGAGAGTAAGCGTCAAATTTAATTTTTTTTTAATAAAAAATGCTTTGATGTTTTCTATTTTTATTTATTTTTTTATTACAAAGAAACTAAGCTAAGTTTCTAAGCATTTTGAGTTCAGCTAGAAAATTATAACAATAACAATTATAATAAAATTACATTAATTGTTGTTAAGTCTGTTAAATTATGTTTTTATTAAATTATTGTGTTGTATGTACTGTTTGATATCAAAGGACAAAAGAACAATTTCTTTCAAATACTTTTACGTATTCCTTTCTATCCAATGGAATGTATATATACAGGATTCTTCTCTCTTCTGAAGCAACCAGCACGTCCCAAGTTTCCCGGTGATTTATCGGTCCCAGTACATCGTACATAATTTCTCTTCCCGCTTACGTCTTAAAATGGAAACGAAACAGATAGATAGCGCACGCGAGTCTATGTACGCCCTATCTTAGAGAACTGCTGTAGGGCTTAGAGCAGCCCCTCCCAAAATATATTACTATCTTAAATAACAAGAATTGTCAGTGATGTAGCGACTGTAATGTAATATAACAATATACTGTATGTAGAGGAGAATATTTTGAGATTCTCGATTAAACGGTTCTAAATACATTATTACTACTCCATTCCTAATATGTCATAGATTAAATATAGCTGAATGACTAATGTTAGTTAGATTCTTTGATGGACCAATTGGTTAATTGTCAGAATTAAACATAATTATATATTTTCATTATTTTTGCATGCACAGATGGCTCTTTATTTATTTTTTCAAGAAACGAATTTTGCTATACATTCTTGTTGGATTATTCATTCTTAAAAAAGAAAGTAATTGGCACCATAATATAACGAAATTGTTTAATTTGAATTATAGCAAGAAAGTTCGATTTACTGCACTCCGAGCTTTTTAAATGCCGACATTTTATTTCGCCACTTCAAAATTTGGTGTTTTTGTTATCACTAACGTGAAATACCTTTCAATTTGGTATGAATTCTTTATCCGATTAAAGCCTCTAGTTGGACAATCTAATAATCTTTTCTTTGGGCCTAGGAATTTTGAATTTAGGACAAAGGAGTCCTGAGTAAAGCTCAGTTTTTCACGACTGTTTACTAAATAATCTGAAGTTGATTTAATATTTTCATATATATTTCTGAAGGAATGGTGGAGAAGATGAAATGGGATGAGGTGAAAAGCATGAAAAAGGTTATGGATGAAATGAAGAGGAATGACATAAGACATAAGGAATGACACAAGACAAGGAAGGAGGACCGACAGGAAAGCTGATAATGTGAATGAAGAATGGCTAAGGAAAAAAAACAAAGGGTTAGGGAAATATTAAAGAAGGTGAGAAAGGGTGAAGCCAGGTGTATGGATGATATAGTTTGTATGGTAGACAGTAGGAAAGAAATGATGGATGTGACAAAGAGAGTGAGAGGATATATGGAAGAAAGAGAGTTAGATTACGAGATACAGATGTCGAACCGAAGAGAGAGGATATAGATACTGGGTGGATGAGAGAACAAAAAATGTGTACGGTATGTGGGGAAAGGGTAAAAGTGGAATTACGGGATGTAAGAACGTCATGGAATAAAATAAAATGGGGATGAGAGAGAATTGTATAGTGTGATCGGGAAAGAAGAGTAAGGGACTGGAAATAATACGTAAGATTAAAGAATATGGGAAAGAGTAGAGTAGATGAGAATGCTGCAGGTATTAAGTAGAAAATGAAAGAGAGTGTGATTGGGGAGGTAGGGGGCATGGTAGTCGAAATGCATCTTTCCCGGTTCTCCAAGGAGCCGTATTGCCTGTGTAGTTTTTTGTTGTTTTGTTTTTGTCTTGTTATTGTTGTTTTTGTTTGTATTGTATGTATTTTGTTCTCCTGAATGTATATTGATTTAATGCCAATAAAGGTTTTATTTAATTAATAATATATTTCGGAAGATAAAATTAGTTCCAAGTTGTATCATTTTGATGGATTTCTTGAGATAATATTTTAGCCTCCACAAGACGTTTCTCAAACAACTGAAAACTTTCTTTACTTGTAAAGGAACGAAGTTTATGAATGAAAATGTTGATTCAGAGCTCAGTTATTTGAATTACTTTTACACGACTTGACTTTTTTCTACTATTGTTGACACATCAGAGATTACTTTTAGTCTTAAGAGAATTTAACATTTCATTTATTATTATACACATTTTATATGAATGTCACTTGATAAGTGACACTTACTATTTCTACAACATGTCATTTAGGTTTTCTTTATATAAAAAACTGTGAACCTTACAAAAAAAATATATCATTCCACATGTATATAATGGACATGTATTAAATTTAAATAACATTTAAATAAGGCATGACAGGTTTAGATCGATGACTTGATGCTATTTTTATACGTTATAAAAATGCTTGACTAGGTTTGAGAGAAACCACCGTTTTTGTAGTATTCAGCCGTACTTTTTATACGTAGTCTTTGCTTTCAACAATGTTACGATTAAAAAGACGTGGTTATTACCATAAAAATTTTGTATTGTCTTGTCTAGTAATATGAATGAAGAAGATTTAACATGGGTGACGCAAATATGCTAAACATTTGAATAGAAGCAAATTGTTTTCTGCTTAAATAATTACTTAATGTTGCATGAACAGGTTCATATAACTAAATATTCTACATAATTGATTTGTCGATATTAATGTTTTGAGCGATAAGAAAACATTCTGCTACCCAAACATTGCATACGGAGTACATCCATGTACATATTTCAAACTTCTTACTTAGTACGGAGCACAACATTTGTAGTTAGATTTGGTTGATGAAGAGTTACTTTAAAAACGAACTGATTCAAACTGGCACAACTTCCTTGATTTATTTAGACCAGCTGCAGAGGCGATATTTTTCATTAATTTTTGCATGCTTCCTCGGAGTAATATCTATTTTGAATCACACGAAAGCCACACATGTTACTCTGAACTCAGAAATTCTTGCCACACTCAAAAGCCACTCGATCACTTCTTCCACTTTAAAAATAGTAAAACTGTTTTCTTACTATCAAGAACTGTTTCACCATCTTAAGAAAGATAAATCTAGTTTAAGGTAATTGTTGCGTATTCTGGCGTTCCAGAATTAGCCAAGAAAAGCAACGTCTTGTTGTAGCATATAAATATATTTGAAAAC